>NW_019282477.1:0-32915 GCF_000648695.1 Onthophagus taurus
GGCCATCGATGTTGTCTCACCCTTCTTCAAATTACCTGATAAATTTGGCATTTGCTTTCTATTTGTCCTAACCGTACCGCATGTGTTCGTTTTGTGCTGAAATAAGTAGGTAGAAAGTGTTGGCGAGGTATACCAATTATCTGTAAAAAGAGAGTGCCCTTTATCCAAATAAGGTTGCATTAGTGTTGTTACAACTGATCCTGACACTCCCAGATCTTGATATAGCTCTATTTCTGTTTGCTTGCCTGTATATACGATAAAATTTAGAACATATCCTGTCTCACAATCGCACAACAGAAATAGTTTTATGCCAAAACGATGGCGTTTTGTTTTTATAAATTGTTTGAAGAACAGCCTCCCTTTGAAAAATACTAAGCTGTCGTCAATTACTAAGTTCTGGAACGGCGAAAAGTTATGGGCAAATGAAGTTTTAATTTTTTCGAAAACTCGTCGTAACTTATGGAAAGAGTCACCTTGAATTTGTTCAGCATTATCTGCGAAATGTAACATACGCAATATCATTTGAAAGCGGTTTCTTGACATCACTTTCCCAAATATCGGAGTGTGAAGTAATTCATCGGTCGACCAATTTTCCACAAGTTTATTTTTTCTATGGCGAGCAGCAAGTAGGAGTACGGCAATAAAATTGAAAAAATCTTCTTTAGTAATTGGGATCCAAATGATTTTTTTATTACGTNAACGCATTATCTTTCAATTGAATTTTATATTTAAAGTTTTTCAGTTTTCCGATACCCGTAAATACTTCTAGATATTTGCTTTTTATTTTCTGATCGTAACCCTGTTTATTTAACTTAACAATGTTACCAATCATCAGCTCATCCTTGTGCCATTTAACGATTTTTAATTTATTTAGAGAAGGTCTACCCAATAAATTCTCATTCGTATCGGCCACGAAACATTTAATTAATTTAGTTTTATCTTTCCACTGAACAGGTAACATAACCTTACCGAAAACTTTCAGCTGACATCCGTCTTTTGAACTTCCAGGCCCCACTAACGTTGCGTTTGTCGGTTTTAGCTCATATGTTGGTCCTAATTTATTTTTATAGGTTTTATGGCTCAAAATCGTTTCGTCTGCTCCTGTATCTATCTTGAAAACAATTGGTTTATAATTTATTCTTAATTCTACTTCCCAGGGTTGATCTCTTTCGATTCTATTCACGCGAATAACACGTCTAAATTCTCGTTTTACTTCATATTCACTTCCCGAACTTTCTTCGTCGTCTGTACTTCTTTTTGAACACTCCGCTTTTACTTCTTTTATTTGTCTTCCTTTCTTTGTTTTACACTGCGCCGCAAAGTGTCCCGTTATTTTACATTTGTGGCATGTTTGTTTATTTGCCGGACAACATTCTCTTTTATGGCCATTTTTATCGCCGCATCGAAAACATTTTTTTCTTACCGTCTGGTTTTGTTTATATCTACGTCGCTCCGACGTTCTATCGATCGATCCCTGAACTGGTTTTTGTAGTCGGTCCACCTGATATCGCTCTTCGCGTAATTCAGTATTTTCGGATTTTATTCTTTCCGTTTGCATTATTTTTATTATTGTCTTCTCCAAGGTCAAGTGTTCATCCAATTGTAAATTTTCAGACAGTTTCTGGTCTCTTATTCCGACAACTAGTTTGTCTCTTATTAATTCGTCTTCTAAAGACCCGTATTTACAATTTTTTGCTAGAGTAGTTATTGCCCTAACGTATTCCTCGGCCGTTTCTCCTTCTTTTTGTTTACGCAAATTAAATTTTGCCCTCGCATAAATCACGTTATGCGTCTTTATAAATTTTTCATTTAAAAACTCTTTTATTTCTGCGTACGTATTAAAACTTTCTTCTTTTTTAAATTGTGTTTCCAGAAATTTCGTTATTTCCGGTCCGATGTGCAAACACAGTGAATTAATTTGGGTTCTTTCATCTGTCACGTCCAACTTAGTTGCTAACCTGTACCTTTCGTAATGAGTAATCCATGACTGCCACTCTTCTTTTACGAACGAAAATTTCTCCGGTGCTGGTATTTGCGTTGCTACCATCGTCGGCTCTTTTCTAGTTTGCTTTTGTAGGTTTATAACCAAATTTTGCAGGTCCTGAATTTGTTGAGCTAGGTCTTCAACGTTTGCCATTGTTTATTATTGAATTTAATCGCTTTAGAATTTAATCCTTTCGTTTATTTATTTTCACTGAATTTAATCGCGTTCCCTCGCTTTTCTACTTTTCAGTATAACCCCACGCCTGACACCATGTTGTACGCTCCGAGTCTCGAGGTTAACTGTCTATTCTACAACTCCCGTATTACAGGTTGTCTAACAACCACCCAACACTTATAGACCGGTTAAAATAGTAGCAGCAGTTGGTGTTAGACTTAAGCGCACAATACCAATCGAAAGGGAAAAACAAACTGACTTAACTCTGTTACTATATTGAAAAGTGCCATTTTGTGACTTAAGCCCTTTATACCTGACACTAGAGAATTATTATGTTATAATTTTTGTTTATTGTTACCTTTTTTTTTCATTTTTGACTTTTGTACGTTTCATACATAACATTGTATGTTTGATCGCACAATAAATACTAAATACTAAAAATGCTAATACAAATTTTATTTAATATTTCTATTTTTTGTGCTAATATTAGGTCTTGGCGTGGCATTTTTTCCAAACACTTCCTTTTACTCTTTAATACTCTATTTATAGAATCTATATACAAGGGTTGTACCAAATTATACCAATTTCATTTCACACACATTTTTAGAAACAGTTGTTTTAACCACAAATTTAATATAATTTCAGGCAATGACCGGATTTGCAATTCAATTCAATAAAAACAGTTTCGGTGTAGCCCCCGCCGCCCCATTAACCGTCGGGGTTCTCCAACCCGGCCAAAGTATTGAATCAACCGTCTCCTTAAACACTTCAGGCCCAGTTCAACGCATGGAACCGCTAAATAATCTCCAAGTAGCCGTTAAAAACAACGTGGACGTTTTTTATTACGCTTGCGGCATCCCTTTACAAATTTTATTTTGCGAAGATGGTCAATTAGAAAAGAAATTCTTTTTAAGCACTTGGAAAGATATCCCCGCGGCCAACGAAGTCCAATACACCATCACCGAGGTGAAAGCGACTTCCGATCAAATAGCGAATAAAATGAGTTACAACAACATTTTTACAATCGCCAAGCGGACGGTTGAAGGGCAAGATATGTTGTATCAAAGCTTGAAGATGACTAATGGAATTTGGGTGTTGTTGGAGTTGAAGACTCAACCCGGATCGACGACGGCTACTTTAAGCTTAAAAACGAGATCGTTAGAGGTGGCCCCGTTCGTTTATCAAGCGTACGACGCTATGTTGAAGAGTCTTTAAATTAAATGCTTCGTGAGAAATTACTTTTAAAAGTCTCATTCCGATTGATTTATTTTTATTTTTTATTTAGGTTAAGTTTGAAATTATAATTTAATCGTAACCGAAAATTGTATTGGTGAAATTATAAGAAGAAAATGTTTAGAGTTGATAGGTGTAGTGTTAATTAATCGCTTTCAAAGTAAACGTTAAATACCTATATGTTTACTGTTTATTTATAACCTATTGTAATATTGCAAATATTTTGATTTTTTTTTTTAGATTTAAATATATTGATTGTTGGGAGACGTAATTATCAAGTAACCAAGAGTAAGTATCTTCTGCCTTTCCAATTTCGCACCTCCATACTTTGAAGATCCCTCTCCAGTTCATCCTTGTAGCGATTTCGAGGTCGAAAAATCGAAAGAATGGATACAAATCTAAGAAAGGCAATAATGGTACCGTAGTTATTCTTGTTGGGTGCTTTGTGGTTGTCTCTGATAAATATCGTATGATTGCCCTTGTTGAATGTCGTGTAGTTGCCCTTGTTGTGTATTGTGTAGTTGCTGATGAATTGCAGGGTGTAAAGTGAGCAAATCAGATAATACAGGACTTGTCTCCCAGATGATATATTTCAGACCTGTATCTACAGCTTTCAGATGATGACCAGTACGATACTTGTAGATGTGGGGTACTGCCATAAAAATATGTAGAAGACATTCTTCCCATATCTGCTTCGAACAAAATGTTTGCAATGGCTATTTTGACGTTTGCAAGTGTCATACTTCTTCAAGAGTGAATATCGAATAGTGTGGTATTGAAGTTTAATTATTCCTAACCCACAAGCCTTGAATATACCCTATATGATATTAGGATACAAGGAATTTACTTTGAATAACTACACAACGAAACATTTGAATGGAGATTCAATTGGAACACCTGAATGAATATTTAATTACTGTCAGTCTAGAGCTCGCGGGGTAGTGTCGCCAAGTACGAATTGAGCGCCGTTCAATCTGCTTGGCCATTGGTCGTCAACTCTACCTGCGGATCGGACGGTCGCCAACCAACCACAACGCCCGGTTGATAGGGTTTTACCCAAGGGCGCCTATATAAGGCGGCCGGGTTTCCATCAGCGAGATTTCGTACCATTAATCAAAGTTACCGCAACCACCGTGTTCAAGGAATGAAAAAACATATCGCAATGCGGCGAAACCTGATTGCCGTAATCGGACATCAACGAGACAGGAGATTTTCGTAAAGTGTTACTATTACTACGGCAATTATAGAACGTGAGGGGACAGCGTGCGTTGAGACACGGTACAAGAAAGGATAACCTTTCCAACAACCAGCCGCAATCAATATCATTATGCAACAGTTTATGAATAAATTTAACTATGTAAACAACTCTGCGCTGTTGTAGTGAAAGAAAACCAAACCGCGAAAGGAGAAACGCGTAATCTGCACCCCTAGGCGGGTAAACACGATCCAGTCGAAAGCATAGGTACTTTAAAAATGTCTTTTGTATAGATTCAAGCGCGTTCGCGTAAAACTGATAGAACGGATACCAAACAATTACCGCATACTCTAACCGCGATCTAATCAACGCAAAATACAACGTACATAAACATCTGATGGACAAACCCTTACAGTTTCGAACAATAAACCCGTAAATTTTATAACAATTAGCAACTAAGTTAAGAATGTGTTCGTTAAAAGTCAGTCCACTGTCAAACAGCACCCCAAGGTCAGAGCACTTACGTTCGGACATCAACGGTTGATTGGCCAAGTAATATGCACAGTCAATTGTGTTTACTTTTTTAGAAAATGTCATGGTAAAACATTTAGAAATATTAAGTGATAAACGGTTGCTAAGGCACCAATGCTCAACACGAATCAGGTTTTTCTGCAAGCGTTCACAATCGCTGAGTTCCCCAACAGCCGAGAATAACTTCAAATCATCCGCGAATAGCAGCTTCTCACAATCCAAGATCTCGGATACGTCATTAATAAAAGCCAGGAACAGCAATGGACCGAGGTTGGATCCCTGGGGAACCCCTGAAGTTGGAGAAAATCCTCTGGAAGTGAAGCCGCCGTAATTAACAAACTGCTGCCGACCTAGCAAATAAGATTTCATTAACGACAACAGTGGGGCACTTAATCCAAAGTTACTCAGCTTTTTCAATAAGATAAAGTGATCCAGCTGATCAAACGCCTTCCGAAAGTCGAGATACACAGCATCTACCTGCCCTCTAGCGTCGATTACATCAGCAACAAATTGGGCAAAGCATGTCAGATTGGTGACAGTGGATCGACCACAAACAAATCCGTGTTGGACTGGGCTTATGTACTTGCTTAAATGATATGAGATGTGCTTGAAAAGAACGCTTTCAAAAGTCTTCGAGAAACCACACAGCAGCGATATAGGTCTGTAATTCACAATCTCAGCAGGGTTGCCCTTCTTCAAAATTGGACAGACGTATGACTCTTTCCATAACGACGGAAAGGTAGAAGTAGACAGGACCAGATTGAAAATCGAAAGCAATGGGGCGGCCAGAATCGAAGCACAGTCCTTCAGTAAAAAGCTCGGTATCCCATCGACTCCAGCAGTAAGTGTATTCTTTGTACGCTTCAACGCATCCTCAACCTCCTCCAAGCTGAAGCTCTCCACTGACAAACAAAGACTATGATCGGGGAAATCAGACTCCACAAAAACAGGATCAGATTGAATATAAACGGACTCAAAATAATCAGCAAAAGCATCCACAATACTTCGACCCGAACTGAACTCCAGGTTTCCATTTGTCATCAGGCCTGGAATGCGAGTACCGCCCTTCCGTGACCGAATATAGGCCCAGAAGGTACTGGGATCAGAAATCAAAGATCGCTCAACATCGTTCATGTACGCATTATATGCATCGGTAATGAGGTGTTTCGATAGACATCTGTAGCGTTTAAATTCATTCAGGCAATACAGTGAACCACTACGCTTATGCCTTGCGCGCATATTCTCCTTCATGCGAATACAATCCCTTATCTCCTTCGTGAACCAAGCAGGCCAACGACGATTCGTAGAATTTCTCACAGTTTTAGGCACTGCTAAATCAAAAACATCGTGTAGCTTGTTATAAAGAAGCCGGCATGCATCATCTACCATTCTAATACCATCCAGGTCCGACCAATTCACCTCACCCAACATCCGATACAACAAAGGATAGTCTGCACGCTTAAAGTTATAGGTGGGTAGGCCACGATGCTTAAACATGGAAACCTGGGGAGCATAATCCAGAACAACCGCTAAAGCGGGATGATGGGAATCCTCAGCAAGCAACGGATCGAGATCGCGAGTGACTGTGTAGCTCATATTGGCAAAGATCAGATCAAATAAACGATCGTTGGTGTTCACAATTGAATTGTACTGACGAAAATCATGGAAATGTCGGAAATTTGTTAAAGTCATTTTAAATCTATCATTGGTACCAATGGAAGTATAGGAAGGGACATTAAAATCACCAAGAAGAACAACGCATTCATTAGCCAGATAGTCAAACGAATTAAACGTGTCAAAAAATAGTTCAAATGCATCAAAAGTGGCAAAAGGTGGTATATATAAGCAAATACATATATTAATTTCCCACGTACTCCCTGAATCTTGACTCCTACCACATCAATTACTGGTACCACTCTGGATAAATCAGAGAGATCAAGCTGGCTTGCTTTTAGGGTGTTCTTAAGACAAATCAAAACGCCACCTCCCCTAGACAGGCCATGCGCAGCAAAATTACGATCCCCCCGAAACGTAATCCAATCATCGGGACAAAATTCAGCGTCAAAAATATCATCGGATAGCCATGTCTCCGACAAGGCGACAACATCAAAACAAGACTCACACAACGAATTCAGAAGAGTCGGTGTCTTCGTACGAATACCTCTGACATTTGGTAATAACAAGACAAGATATTATATTATGACTGGGTGGTATATATAGGACAAATAAGATAGGACCGCAAATACTATTCTGCGGCACACCTGTAGGAGTGTAAAATTCACGTGAAGTAGAATTACGAACGCGCACCCTCATACTTCTGCACTCCAAATAATGTCGAAAGAAATCAACGGATTCATGGCCAAAACCCATAAACCTAAGAACAGCAAGCAACATTTGATGATTGATAATGTCAAATTAGAATAGTCAAGTGTCACTAGGGCCGTAACAAGGCCAGAATCAGAGGAGCGCACAACGTCATCCGTTAAATCGCTATAATCGGAAGGATTTGGTTTTATGGGTATTGCAATAGCAATAGACTGTTTCCAGATAGTAGGGTATACATTTTCAGTTAAACAAAAATTTACGATATCTTAACAAATTTTAGAGCCATGCCATCGACTCCAACGGCATTAGAAGAGATACTAATCATCGTGTAGTATAGGTGGTCCTCCGTTATAGCCCTGAAGGAGAATTCAGTTTGAAAAGCAGTAGCTTTGTTATTATTGTAGTAGTGATACACATCACAGTCGATATCAGTTTGAGGAACAGCGCCGCCGAAATGATTCGCAATCTCACTACCATTGGCCAACGACTCCGGAATAATACCCTTACCTTTAGTAATCACAGTTCTTCACTACCTACAAATAACATTTGATATTCGTAATAAAAATCGTATAAGTAATACACGTTGTGTGAAATTAAAAAGTACTTGATCCAGTAATCCTACTTTTGTTTTCCCTTGACTTTTCACTTTTGTAAGATCCCAACAAAGACTTTATTTTTGATTTGAGGGGTGCTGAAAGCATTTTCTTCCATGCGTCCTACCTCTTTATGATTATTATCTTTATCGATTATGGTGAGCCTTGTTTTTTGGGTCCCATAAAAATGAATAATTTTCATACATTTCTATTAACTGGATGCTTTCCAGTTAATATTGGAGACTTTTTATTGTTAACTATAAGTTTACAATTTTTCCATTACAATATATGACAAATTAAATTCAACTTCCCTATCAACCCCCTTCCTCCCTCCCCTCGTACCAACCAACTCCATACCCATCCTTTTCCCCCCTTCCAGAATCTGCCTTCTGTCTCTTTCCTCTACTGTCAGCTCGGTACATCCTCTCAACCGGAGCCTACGATATTCCAGGCCGTACTGTAATGGTGGGGAGACTCGAATCTCAGGGTACGATTCTTCATCTCGGGGTATCGCTCAGTTCTGTTTTAACTGTTGAGTTATGTATTCCGTCCTTGTCATCGTACCCCGAACCCCCACCATTACAATACGGCCTGGAATATCGTAGGCTCCGTCTCAACACATGTTCTAGCGTTTCACAATCCTCTTCGCATAGCCGACACCACGTCTCTACATCGTCCGCCTAGTACCTGTTCGCTCTCTCCTCATTGCCACAACGGAATTTAACCACCAGCCAAACTTCCTTCCCTCACTCCCTTCCTTCATCAAGAATTTGGAAGCCTCTCCGTCATTATGTCCCCATATCTTTCATTGTGTTTTCCTCTCTTATCTGCGTCCTTCTCTCCTGTCTCTGGACGTCCCTATCCTTGTCGCTTACCTCCCCTCACATCTCCACCCATTCCCTTCTTCTGTTATTTATCTCCGGTTCTGAATAACCCGTCTCTCCTTTGCCATATCTAATCTTCCCCTCTTTAACTTCCTTCCAACAGTCCCCCAGGATCCCGTAGTACGGCCCTCTTTCTATCAGTTCTTCATATTTAACTGTTCTTCTAACCGCCTCCACCCTCATTTCATCCTCCTTCCTCACAATATACTCCGGTGTTTCCCTTACCAGACCCACAATCTACCTCCAATACCGATTCTGTACATCCTCTAGAATAACCTGCCTCTTCCATCATCCGTACATCATTGCACTCCTCACCAACCCATCAAACATAATCTTTCTCATTCTGATGTCCTTTCCAAACACTCTCTCACCCCATCCGCATTCCTCCCGCTTTCTTCTCCCGCCTTTGCAGAACTTCATCATCTTTGTCTTTGCTACATTCACCTCCAACCCCTTCGCCCTGAAATACCTCTCCAAGTGTCTCACAATCCCTCTCATATCCGCCGCATCCTTCGCTATAACCACCATGTCATAGGCGTACGTTAGCACGTGAACCTTTCTCCCTCCTATCGTCACTCCCCCCATTTACCCATCTCCAGCCTGCCTTCCAAATCCGCCTTATACACGGCAAGAAGGCTTCTCTCATCGCTTTCCCTACTCTAACTCTAGCCGTCGTTTCCCTGTATATCCCCTTCACCCTGATACCTTTCCTCTCCATCTCTTCCCACAACTTTTCCCTACCCACCTTATCTAATACCGCCTTCAAATCTATGAATAGGGCATACAACTTCCTTATTATCCAACTTTCTATCCACCAGATGTTTTAAGATATAAACCCTGAATAAAACCTGTCTCCAGTCCATACGTCAACATCTCAATCTCTTCCTCCAATCTTCCCAGAAGTATCTTCGCATAAATCTGATATGAGGATATATTATAGCTCTTCACTTACCTTCTTGTACACTGGGCATATTATACCCATCCACCACCGTTCGGAAACCCTTCCTCCCTCCACACATTGTTCAACGTCTCTAACAGCTTTCCCGTCCCCTCCAACCATGTTTCGTTCTGTACGCCATCCTCTTCCGGTGCCTTTCCCCTCCTTAACCCCTCAAAACTGTTATAAACTTTTCTTCCGTAATCTCCTCACTCCCTCAGTCGTCTCCTCCTCCTCCTCGACCGCTTGCCTATCTTCTATCCCTCCCAACAAATTCATAAAGTGACTCCTCCATTCCGCCATCTGTATATCGTTATTGACCCTTCTCGTCTTATCTCCTTAATTTTTGCTGCTTCCCTTAACCTCAACTCCCTTTTCTTTGTACCTTCTTCTTACCTCTTTACAACTGTCCACCAGAACCTCTCTCTTCCACCACGGCCTTAATCTTCTTCTTGCCTCCCCGCGTTCTCCATCCCACCATTCATTCCTTCCTCGGTAATGCGTCACTCACTACCTCCATCAAATCTTCCAATCCCATTACTACTTCCACTCTTTGTCGCCAGCTCGTAAAATTTCCCCTGTAGCGTTCTATCTCCTCTCCTGACCAATCTGTCTTAACATATTTTACTTTCAACTGCACCTCTAACGGTTGGTGATCCGAATCTACCATATCTCCCACCCTCTCCCACATTCCTTGGTCCACTACCACATAATCTATCACGGCCACCCCCCTTGCACCCGTATAAGTATATTCCCCTTCATCTCTTTCCTCCCTATTCCCATACAGTATTTCCTCGCTCACATATTAGTCCGAAAATTCGTCTGATTATTTTTCTGTCAAAAACAAGAAGTTTCTTTGTATTGCTAGCTATCAGGCTCCATCTTTCTTATCCATATATAGCAACCGGCCTAATCAGAGTTTTGTATATCCTGATTTTGGTTGGAAATGATTCTAGACCTGATCAACTTTTTGTTAGCGTAGTTGGTTCTATTGGCAGCGAGTATTCCTTTGTATATCGGAGCCAAACCGGTTTGTGTTGTTTATTTCGGCTCCCAGATACACGAAATTTTCGACATTTTTTAAGTATTTTGTTTTTTCTACGTTTACCTCCAGTCCAACCTTCTTGGCCTTCTTTTGCAGCTCGTTGTAAATTTCCCTGAGTTGGTTTTCGTTAAATAATGACGATGTTATCCGCATAAGCAAGGATCATCTTGGACTTATAGATAATTGTCCCACTATTCATTCATTTTGATTGTCGATGATCTCTTTATACTCGTTATCGAACAAATCATTCCTTATCGGCCTCTTTTTTTTCAATCAAGTCCTCCGTGGTGTCAATTATAACTTTCCTTAACTTTTCCTATCTTTGGTTCACATTTTCGTGGTGGCTCAAGGTTTATATATTAAAGGTTGTCTAAGTACCTATGCTGCAATACTTTGATTTAGTTTGTGGGCGCGGGGCAAGAGCGGGAGTGTTTCGTGACGTAAGCGATCACGGATTGCGCACGCAACCTCATGGCCATGTGGTGCTCCGTGCATTTGTTTAATTTGAATTGCTTGGCGGTATTATTTTCCACATGTGACGTAATGCGCAGTATGGTTGCGTACGAATCTAGACAACCTCTTATATATAAACCTTGGTGGTGGCTTACCCCTCATTCCAGTTTTCTTGAGATCTCTTGTTGATACATGTGTGAGAACTAACGCCATCTGTAGTGCGAAGCTGACATCTTCTTGCAACACTGGTGGGGTGTCGGGTAGAGACATTAGTTGAAAAAGAACCGTACACGAGTGATTACGTGCCAAATAAAAAATTCTGTTGTATTTCTTTATAATAAATAATTATTATTAACAGTTTCGAAGTTATTTGGTAAATTGAGTTCTGACTTCATTAATTTATCGTAAAAGTCCGTGTACTCGATAACACCACCATCTGATAGTCTTCCATTTTTTCCCACATCCACAAAAATAAATTCGTAATTTGAATTCACTTTTGGGACCAACAAGTTCTAATAATTTATATTAAGTTCTAATATTTTATTCTTATAGTCGTCTGGGTAATTTTCTCTCAATTGACGTAGAAGTGGCATATGTCCGTGTACCTCACGATCTTGTTTCCATTGTTTGACCCATTCCGTTCTGTTTCGCTGTTTAGACTTTTCCAATATTTTTTTATAAGTATATATGGCAGCAACTGCAATAATCTGATTATTCGTTCGACTTTTAGGCATATTTAACCATCTAAAACAGGGGTCGGCAAGTAGTTTTCAGTGGGGTCCGGATTCGGTGTAAAATATTTTATGGAGGTCCAGAAAAAAACTAATAATTAAAAGGTACTGTTTTTTATTTTGTTTTCAAGTCGAGTTAATTTCCAAAAAAAGGGTAAACCAAGTAAAACAAGTAATTCTCAGTTAATATTGTAATATATTCAATGTGAGAAATTACAACGACGGTCTTGGGCCAGTTTTTTAAAGTTCGGTGTACGAGGGGTACAGCAAATGCGAAGTATGTCTTCGAGGTGGTCGTCCGTCAACCTTGACCGATATGTGTTCTTCGAAAAATTCATTTTCGGGAACGACGATTCGCATATACAGCGTGTCCCGTATCTTCCGCATCAGAGCATTATACGGTTGTAGGATACATTATTCTGAAGCGATCTTTCTAATAAAATTTTTTCGAAATGTTTATAATAACCGCACGGGAACTGTTTAAAGGAACTGTTTTTCGTCCAATCAGCAGATCGCAAATCAGACTCAGGTAATCGGTGCCACCCTCGGCCGGTCCGCTACGCCGATGATAACTCGTTTCCCACGTGTACTCACCAATAGATTCGTCATGGAAAGAGAAATAAACTTTTTCGATGAATCAAAGTTGTCCGTTATTGGTCGTCGTTAAACAGTTCCCGTGCGGTTATTATAAACATTTCGAAAAAATTTTATTAGAAAGATCGCTTCAGAATAATGTATTCTACAACCGTATAATGCTCTGATGCGGAAGATACGGGACACGCTGTATATGTCGAACCAAACATAGTGGCCAGATTGATAGCTACTTTCTTACAATTTTCATATTTTTCTGAAACATGTTTACCACAAAATTCTTCAGTGGATACAGTTTTATACATTTGCAAAAAAATATCTTCTCGCAAGTCGATTATCTCCACTTGAAGTGAAGACTTTGAAACGCTGAACAACTTAGCAGCCACATCAGTCCATTCTGCCGATGCATCAACTTGATAAGGAAATTTTAGGAATTGAGACAGCTTTTCAATTTCTGCAAAGACTTGAAATCTTGTAGCAAATTCGTCCCTTAGATCGGACAGAAATCTTACAAACACTGCAACGTCTTCTTCAGAGTTCTCTTTTTTATACTCAAGAATTGTTGGGAAATGAATAAATTCGTGCCTTGCAATATCTTTTTCAAAAATATCTAGCTTACGACGAAAAGCAGACACGCTTTGTATCAGATCACATATTAATTTCCCATTCCCTTGTAACTCTATGTTGACGCATTTAAATATTTCAGAATATCCTTCAGAAAAGCCACAGTTAGCATATTGCGCTGGTTTGTTATGAACTCTAAGTGCTTCTTTGCTCCCTGCGTATCCAAGGTTTGCAAGAAGGAGGTTACTTCTTCCTTTATTAGCCAGAAACGTTCAACAACTTGACCTTTAGTTAACCAACGAACATTGTTGTGTTGTAATAAGTCAGAATACACTGCATCACATTCTGAAAGAAACTTCTTGAACTTTCGGTGTTGAAGAGAAGAATGAGATCTCATAAAATTAATTAACTGCACCAAGCTGTCCATTACTTCTTTCAGTGTAGCACTGAGTTTTCCACAAAGGGCAGTCTGATGAATTATACACTGATACGATATTAGACCTGGATTCTTATCCCTGATTTTCTTTACTACACCTTTTTCTTTGCCAATCATCGCTGGGGCACCGTCAGTTGACAGCGACACTATTTTATCATAACGAATGTTGGAATTATTAATGAATTTGTCAATAGCTTTGAATAAATCTTCTCCTCGAGTGTTACCTTTCAAAGGCAATATTGCGAGCAATTCTTCTCTGAATATCTTATTTTCAACGTCGAAAAATCTCACGAAAATAGCTATTTGTTCATCATCAACAACATCACATGATTCGTCAAGTGCAATGGCATGGTAGCATGGTGCCTTTTCCAAGAGTTCAAGCAGAGAGCTTTTAATATCAGTAGCTAAAATTTCCAGGGATTCCCCTGGATTTTCCTTCACTAGAGGATTAATTAATAAAAGAGTGAAAAACGTAAAAAGGGTCACTCTCTTATTCTTTACAACACATGCTCTTGATTAAAGTATCACCGAATTTGTCTAACTGCCATTATTTTCGATCTCTTGCTCTTCTCTTATGTATATTTGATCGATACAACGGGCGTGATTAATTTGATTGGCCTCCTCTATTCCCGGGATTCTCCATGTTTTCAAGTGTCTTCCCATCTTTGTAGGGTACAGATAGTGATTACAGCTACAACTACACAAGCAGATCGCCAACCTATCAGGTTAGATCTGGAATGAGTAGGGTTGAAAAGGAAAGAATATGTGGTGTTAAATAACTAATTTATTTTATTTTTGAATCGATTTAAAAGGTGATTGTAATAATTAATTTGATCCGTTTTAAGTTGAGTATAAACATTTTTAAGTTCATAAGGATCTAGCATTAAATCGTAAGCTTCAATAAACCCCTAAAAAATTATTTTAATTAGTACTCATTTATAAAAACTAATTTACTTACCAAATCATCTTTAAACTGACAATATTTAAAATCCTCGTATTTCCCAAAAATCTTAACGCAAGTAAAAGTATTATTTTTCGAATCTTGACATTTACACCAATTTTCCAACGAACACTCAGCGACATCTCTCGGCGATGAAATGAAACAATTTTCATCAACACTTTCTCCTCCTTCGCCGAAATACTCCAAAAAAACGTAATCATTCATATTTTTATCATCAAAAAAAGGCTTTTTAGAATCGCCAGGGTTAAATAAATATTGTTTAAACGAAACTCCATCGATATCTCCCGGAATTTCGATCGAGGCTAAATCTAAAATCGTTGGTAACACATCGATGGTCGAAATCGGTCGATTTTCCAAAGATTTCGATCGAATTTTGGGCCCTTTAATGAAAAAGGGGACTTTAACATCCGTTTCGTACGGTTGCCTCTTATCCCAAGGTTGAGTAAACTGCCCGATATGAAAACCATTATCTGAGGTAAAAATGATGTAAGTTTCGTTTAAAATTTTTAAATCAATTAATTTTTTTATTAGCCGCTCAACCATTTCATCAACGGATAACAAAGTTTCCATTCTGAGTTGTTGAATTCGATCTAAACTTGTTATATTCGTCGGTAAATAATTCGGGTTCATTTCAACGATCCAATGTTTCTAATAAAAAAAAAAGATTTAAATGCGATTTTTTTGTAGGTTAAAACACTTACATCGTGAGATGAGTAATTAAAATTAGGCGTTTTTAAAGCTTTCGTTCCTTTAAAAGCTCCGATATGACGTGGGGCTGGTTGGAATGGGCTGTGGCAAGCTGGGGGGGCTATCATCATAAAAAAGGGGTCTTTTCGTTGATTTAAAAATTCAATCGAATAATCCGACTAAAAGAATTATTAAAATTAATTAAAAATCATTCACAGTTCGAGTTTCGCGATTTAATACACGTTTATTTTCGTTGTAGCGGGGTTGTGGTAGGTCTGTGTGTTAGGCAACTAAATGTGCAATATAGTGACTTTTTATTGTAAGCGGTTGGTAACTAGGAACCATTATGGCGGTTACGAGCAAAAAAACTAGAGTCATAGTAATTTGTAACACGAAGTTATGATCAGTATAACAATTAACAAGAATTACAACTTTTAATGAAAGAGAAATGAAGATGTTTTTCAACAACTTAGAAGCTTTGCAAACAAAACACCACTTTGATGTTAATCGTATTTATAATGTTGACGAGACGGGCATATCTAATGTCCAAAGAAATTGAAGAGTTTTAGCACCAAAAGGCCAGAAGCAACGAGTGTTGAAAGAGGTGTAACAGTTGTTTGCGCATTTAGTGCTTCAGGAATATATATTGCTCCGTTTTTAGTTGTTGCGTGGAGGCAATGATAATATGATAGCAGCCGTTAGCGATTCGGGTTGGATCAACGAGAACGAAGATTGGGTTACACCACTTCATCTTCTATGCTAAGCCAATTGTTGCAGAGCCAATTCTACTTATTCTGGACAATCATGAAAGTCATATTAGTCTTGCTTGCTATCTGCTTTGTCGCCAAAATGGAATAATATTGTTGTCCCATTCACCGCATATATCGCATCGTATGCAACCACTGGAGCCAGTGTCACTTCTAGCACAAAATAATTATTCTGTGCTTCTAGTTATTCTGTGCCTTTGGTAACTCGTGATAAGATGGCGGATTTTAAAACGAGGTGCCGCCATCAAACGAATCGACCTTAGTGTCAATTCTGGTATTCATCGTGTATTATTTTATTAATGTTTATTATTTTTATGTTAACGATGTTATGTTAAAATAGTTTGAAAGAGGGAGTAATATTGGTATTATTGAGTTCTGGGCGATATTTTTCCTTATATCTAACAATATATGTATTTTTTAAAAATAAAAAATTAAAATAAACTGTAGAATGTGTAGGTATCTAATTATGTTGTTTTAGACTAATATTATCTCTGATTTTGTACGACGCGACGGCGGCCTAGCAAATTATAAAAATCAATATATTTGATTTTGCTTTTATAGTTTATATTTATTTTATAGATTATATTTTATGTTATCAACAAATACCTAACAAATGACCAAAACCTTTTGGGATCATGCCGTATATTGCTCTCAGCGCTGACAATAAAACTGCGGTAATCACGATCGATAAGGAACTTTGAGCGACCCCTCAAAAGGGAAAAAATTATATAGTCGAGACGATTTCTACATCGCTTCCACTTCTTGTGATTCTTACGTTTTTCACGAATTACTTTTATAGTATCTTTTGAGAACCAGTACGGAAATCCGAGTCCGAAGACTCGTTTGCGCAGTACGAATAGTTTAAAAGTGTCAGATAGCACTTCGTGAAAATAAGTGGCAGCCTCATCCACGGTTCCACCGCTCAGACGATCCCGCCAGGGCACCTCACTTAAGTACATAGTAATTTGATCAAATAATGGATTTTTAAAATCATAACACTACAGTGGAATAATATTTTAGAAATTAAGAATTTGCATGATATATCTAGCGTAGTATGATCCAGCACCAAAGCATGATCACCCAAATCCACGTCGCAATGAAATACATTACAGGAAAAAACAAGATTAAGAATGTTACCAAAGTTATTACAATGATGATTTAATTGGGATAAACCAGCCAAGGAGACGGAGTCAAAGAACTCTGTAGCTTTTGCAGAAATTGCCCTGGACGGGACACAGTAACGGCGAACCCAACCCAATTCGGTCATTCCGTACTGGTGATCATTTTCGACACAGCCAATAACACACCACCCCCACGCCGAGCACCCGAATCATCATTCATGTGTCGGTCACGTCTGTAAGTCACATATGAATCGGGAAAATACTCTGCGGATTCAATTCCGGGATAAAGCCAGGTCTCCGTAAGGCAGATAACATCCAAATCCGCACTTAGTAGGTTTGTATAAAAAATAGGACCTTTACTGCGTAAGCCGTGTACGTTTTGGTAGTAGAGGGAAATGAATTTATTAGACGCCATTGCGAGTTAGAAAGCGATTTGGGGTTGGTTACGTTTAGTAGTTTAGGTTGAAAGTACAAATAGGGTCAAAACGTGCCCTATTATGAGTTAAACATATTCTCCAAATTTCATTTTTCTAGCGTTTATGGTTTTTGAGAAAAAGAAATTAAACCACAATTTTCCGCCATTTTTGGAAGGGTGTAGCTCCTTAGAGGAGCCGAAGTCGCCCATGATTCATATATCAAAGTACCCTTAAAATTCACTAAAGCAGTCACCCCTTGAAATTTGTTGCAGTCATTCAGATACACCTGTATATACAATATAAATATGATATTAACGTCCATTAAAATCTTGAGTTACTTTTCTGACCCCTGAATGAACAGTAAATTGTGGAGATGTAGAAAGGGCCCGCAGGGGCCTAAGTGCTGTGAAGGAATTCGCCTCCACATAAAGGTGCATACTACATACAACCAAAGAAATTGTATATATAGAAGCCGCATCGCCTATGTTCGCCCGTATACCGGTTTGAAGCCAACGCAAGGGCATTTGTTTGCAAACAAAATAGACCTTGGTCCTAGCGACAGTGGCGTGTACGAATTAGATGAAATTGGTCAGACTTTATCCAGTGGCGTATCCAAAGAGCATCCTAATTTCTGTTGAAGTTATGTTAAAATTTTTAAATACGTCGACGCTAGCGCTCTCACTCCTAACTAACTTGTAACCGTATAACCGAAATAAAACTAGTCTGCACAGAACACTCAAGCTGTACGCTGTTTATTTCTTTTACTTTCGATTTAACAGTTTCATATATAAAATTACAATCACAAATTAATTGTTAAACTAACTACCAATTGAAAAGTTATCGCCGTTTTATTATTTTATAAATTGTAGAATGAATTTTTTTCTATATCTTTGTCAAGTTTTAATAAGATTTTAAAGTATTAAACAAAATAAATATAATCTTGTAATCTTTTAAATTAATCAGAGGACCTAGAAACAATATACATACTTGGTAAACGATACAAGTATGTACTATTTTGATTGTTAAGATCTATTTCTAACTAAAAGTAGTAGTATACTAAATGTATAAATATACAGGGTGTATCTGAATGACCGCAACAAACTTCAAGGGGTGATTCTTTAGTGAATTTTAAGGGTACTTTGATATATGAACCATGGGCGACTTCGGCTCCCCTAAGGAGCTACACCCCTCCAAAAATAGCGGAAAATTTTGGTTTAATTTTTTTTTCTCAAAAACCATAAACGCTGGGAAAATGAAATTTGGGGAATATGTTTAACTCATAATAGGGCATGATTTGACCCTACTTGTACTTTCAACCTACCCTTCNGAGAGAACGGCAACCAAAGGTGTTTAGTGACTATGTTACCTATATGACTAAAGCAGAAGTTGATTTAGAAGATGTTCCAACTACTGTGGGTGAAGCTTTTTCAAGACCAGACAATGAACAATGGAGAAAAGCTATGGAAGAAGAAATGACGTCGTTTAAAGAGAATGACGCATGGGAATTAGTAAATATTCCAGAAAGTGGCACAATTGTTGATTGTAAGTGGGTGTTTAAAAAGAAAAGTGACATTGAAAATAAAGTAACATATAGAGCGCGTTTAGTGGCAAGAGGTTTTAATCAGAAACCTAGAATTGACATTGATGAAACATTTGCACCGGTAGTAAGACATTCAACTCTTCGACTGTTATTGGCTTTATCTGTAAAATTAAATTTAAATGTAACACATTTGGACGTTAAAACCGCTTTTCTAAATGGATTGTTGGAAGAAAATGTGTACATGAAACAACCGGAAGGTTTTATAATTCAGGATTACAGAGACAAAGTTTGTAAATTAAAAAAGGCCATATATGGTTTAAAACAATCGTCTCGTGCGTGGTATAGAAGGGTAGATGAGGTTTTAGTTAATTTAGATTATAAGAAATCTGATTTAGAACCATGTTTGTATACTAAAAAGAACAAAAAGTTGTTAACTGTTATTGCGTTGTATGTTGACGATTTCTTTATTTTTTCAAATGATAATAAAAATGCGATTTTATTAAAAAGCAGGTTAAGTTCCGAATTTAAAATAAAGGATTTAGGGAAGGCAAAGCAATGATTGGGAGTTAGAATTAAAAGAGACTTTAATAAAAAGATTATAACTTTGGATCAGGAGGGTTATATAAATCAATTGTTAAAAAGGTTTAATATGATTGATTGTAAAACTGCAAAGGTACCTATTGATAATACTGTAGCTCTTTCAAGTTCCGAAGCGGAGTATATTGCTTTAAGTGATGCTTCAAAGGAAGCAGTTTATTTCCGAAATTTGTTTTTTGAATTAACTAATGAGTTCAATTGTATCACCATTTTTAATGACAATCAAAGTGCTCAGAGGTTGTCAGTCAATCCTGTATGTCATAAAAGGAGCAAACACATAGATGTTCGTTATCATTTTATTAGGAAGGCTGTATCTGATCGTTTTATTGAAGTAAAGTATGTTCCGACGACGGAAATGATTGCTGACATTTTGACTAAGTGTTTAGCTAATGTAAAACATAAGCGTTTTGTACTAGATTTAGGATTAAACAGTTTAGTANAAACCACTGACATTTAAACGTCAAAAATATTTCTGACAAAGATTGCAAAGCCTACTAAGATTTTTTCATTAAAAATTCATTCCAACTTTTGATCGACAAACTCGTTGTTTAACGTGCAGTGTTTGCTTATTATTTTTTTTTCTCAAAAATTAATATTAATTTTTCGTTTTTGAAAAAATTTGACAAAAAAGTTTTAGGATACTTTCATCTACCTAGGTAAAATTTTTTAATGTATGTATCATCTGAATAAAAAAATATTAGCAAAAATGTAAAGGGGGTGGTTACGTTTAGTAGTTTAGAGGGGTAGGTTGAAAGTACAAATAGGGTCAAAACATGCGCTATTATGAGTTAAACATATTCCCCAAGTTTCATTTTCCTAGCGTTTATGGTTTTTGAGAAAAAAAAAATTAAACCAAAATTTTCCGCCATTTTTGGAGGGGTGTGTAGCTCCTTAGGGGAGCCGAAGTCGCCCATGGTTTATATATCAAAGTACCCTTAAAATTGCCTAAAGAATCACCCCCTNATTTTTTAAATACGTCGACGCTAGCGCTCTCACTCCTAACTAACTTGTAACCGTATAACCGAAATAAAACTAGTCTGCACAGAACACTCAAGCTGTACGCTGTTTATTTCTTTTACTTTCGATTTAACAGTTTCATATATAAAATTACAATCACAAATTAATTGTTAAACTAACTACCAATTGAAAAGTTATCGCCGTTTTATTATTTTATAAATTGTAGAATGAATTTTTTTCTATATCTTTGTCAAGTTTTAATAAGATTTTAAAGTATTAAACAAAATAAATATAATCTTGTAATCTTTTAAATTAATCAGAGGACCTAGAAACAATATACATACTTGGTAAACGATACAAGTATGTACTATTTTGATTGTTAAGATCTATTTCTAACTAAAAGTAGTAGTATACTAAATGTATAAATATACAGGGTGTATCTGAATGACCGCAACAAACTTCAAGGGGTGATTCTTTAGTGAATTTTAAGGGTACTTTGATATATGAACCATGGGCGACTTCGGCTCCCCTAAGGAGCTACACCCCTCCAAAAATGGCGGAAAATTTTGGTTTAATTTTTTTTTCTCAAAAACCATAAACGCTAGGACAACGAAATTTGGGGAATATGTTTAACTGGTAGTAGGGCACGTTTTCACCCTATTTGTACTTTCAACCTATCCTTCTAAACTACTAAACGTAACCACCCCCTTTACATTTTTGCTAAAATTTTTTTATGCAGAGGGTAAATACATTAAAAAAAAATTACATAGGTAGATGAAAGTATCCTAAAACTTTTTTGTCTCTCTAAAATTTTTCCAAAAACGACTAATTTTTGAGAAAAAAAATAATAAAGCAAACACTGCCCGTTAAACAACGGGGTTGTCGATCAAAAGTTGGAATGAATTTTTAATGAAAAAATCTTAGTAGGCTTTGCAATCTTTGTCAGAAATATTTTTGACGTTTAAATGTCAGTTTTTCTTACTATTATTATTGTTTTTCAAATTAATTTTTGAATAAAGTTCTATCGCATTTACGCTCGTTCACTCGACGTTTCAAAATTTTAAATAAAACAATAATAATAGTAAGAAAACCACTGACATTTAAACGTCAAAAATATTTCTGACAAAGATTGCAAAGCCTACTAAGATTTTTTCATTAAAAATTCATTCCAACTTTCGATTAACAACCCTACAGCTTAACAGTTAGTGTTTGCTTAATTATTTTTTTTCTCAGAAATTATTAAATTTTCGAAGAACATCAGAGAGACAAAAAAGTTTTAGAATAGTTTTATCTATCTAACTGAAATTTTTCCAATGTATTTATCATCTTCATAAAAAAAATCTAGGCATAAATTGAACGGGGGTGGTTACGTTTAGTAGTTTAGAAGGGTAGGTTGAAAGTACAAATAGGGTCAAAACGTGCCCTATTATGAGTTAAACATATTCCCCAAATTTCATTTTCCTAGCGTTTATGGTTTTTGAGAAAAAAAAAATTAAACCAAAATTTTCCGCCATTTTTGGAGGGGTGTGTAGCTCCTTAGGGGAGCCGAAGTCGCCCATGGTTTATATATCAAAGTACCCTTAAAATTGCCTAAAGAATCACCCCCTGAAGTTTGGGCATGTCATTCAGATACACCCTGTATATTTTTATATATTTTTTTTATTGAGAAAATCGTTTTAGAATTTAATTTAGAACAACTTTTGTATGAAATTTTTTGCTGAGAACGAGTGGAGGGGGGAAATCGTATCGTTTTGTTACAAAAGTTCCATGACCTATTTATTATACACTATGTATAGGGTAGGCGAAATTGGACACTTTTGAAGGGAAACTTCTTTCTATAAGAGATAGAGGAAAAATGATATCAGTGTTTGAGGCTCGATTTTTATAAGAAACTTAATGGTGAAAACCGTATATCGATATCTCTTACGGTTTCAGAGATACAGGGTGTTTTTCAATTTTGCAAAAATACAGGGTGTTTGACGTAACTGGTTCGTGCTAGTAAACTAAAAGATTATCAATGGTAGTTAATAATACATATAATAATAGAAATAAATTAAACGAAAAACTGTCAAAATGTCAATACAAACGTTTTCCTGCATGTTTTAATAAATTTTCCAATATGAGGCAAACTAAAATAAATACGTATAGGAATGTTTGTGGATAATTTGTTGAGAATTAAATTCCCTTTTTTCATTGAATAAGAAAAAACTAATTAAATTTTTGACCATCCTGTATAAGATACACCGATACAACAAATGACAATCTATTTGACGGCATTTGAAAAGTAATCAAAGATGGCGCAAAGGTTGCTTAAAAAGAATACTGTAGTGACCAAATTTGGGAATCACTTTTATGTATGTTATAACCTGATTATGACCCGAACAGAACTTTTGTAACAAAACGATACGATTTCCCCCCTCCACTAGTTCTAAAAAAATCTTGATTAAAAGAACAGCATACTATTCAGAGGGAAATTAAAATTTCGAGTTAGAAGAAAATTGTGTTAACAAAAATTGTTCCTGAAACAATTCTAACAAACTTTGTCAACAATTCTTTTTGATTTAATCAATAATTAAGGAGATAACCTCAAAATAATAATTTTTCCGTTTTTATACATAATTATAGTTAGATGCTTAATTAATAGAGATGTAAAAATTTTTTATTAAGATAATTGATTCAAAATCGAAATTTAAACAAATTTTATTTAAAACATTTTTTAATAAAAACAATAATTGTTGAGATAATTCATTTTGATAGCATACTATTCAGAGGGAAATTAAAATTTCAAGTTAGCAACAAAATTGTATTAACAAACACTGTTTCTTTAGTAATTCTCAACAAATTTTGTTAACAACATTTTTTGATAAATCAACAATAAGGATATAACCTCAAAAATATTAATTTTTGTAGCATACTCTTCAGTGGGAAATTAAAATTTTAAGTTAGAAAAACATTGTGTTAACAAAAATTGTTCCTGAAACAATTCTAAACAAATATTGTTAATACAAATTTTTGATTTGATCAATAATTAAGAACATAATCTCAAAAAAAATTTTATATACAGGGTGTATCTGAATGACTGCAACAAACTTCAAGGGGTGATTCTTTAGTGAATTTTAAGGGTACTTTGAGTACAAATAGGGTCAAAACGTGCCCTATTATGAGTTAAACATATTCCCCAAATTTCATTTTCCTAGCGTTTATGGTTTCTGAGAAAACCAAAATTTTCCGCCATTTTTGAAAGTGTGTAGCTCCTTAGGGGAGCCGAAATCGCCCATGGTTCATATATCAAAGTACCCTTAAAATTCACTAAAGAATCACCCCTTGAAGTTTGTTGCAATCATTCAGATACATCCTGTATATAAATAAAAATGAAAAAAAACGAATCGAAAGAAGAACGACTTTGAAGATTTATTGATTCGCAGGATTCGTTATTTTAGTGTGTCGTATTCTAAGGCAAAGGATAAAATAATATTCGGGAGTGTTCGGCGATAATCGGCCGATGGTCCGATCTGTGCACGTTCATTGTTTCAACTGGTTTCGACAAAGGTTGTTAGTAAACAAACCGCGTGTTACGTTGGCTTCAAGTTTTAATGTTTACAACTGCTTCTATATATACAATTTCTTTGCATACAACACCTACTCCTAGAACCAATGCCTGTCAAAACTCCCCTTTATTGAGAATGGCGAGATCCGCAAATCATGTTAACATAGATCTTTCGTATTACCACTTAACTAAGAGACATAGAATTTTTTTCTTATTTTTACCAGAACAGCTATGGGTTGGCCTCTCACCCCCGTGCCAGCTTGACGTTAAGTTTCGGGATACCCTGTATATTTGATTATATTATATCACAATATTTGATATTTATATCATTTAGACTTTTGATTTACTTTTGTACTATTATTATTAATTCATTATTATGATTGTGAATTGTAATTTATCCTGTATAGAACTGGTTTATGCTACAGTGTTATTGGGTTCAACCTGTTTCTGTACCCACTTCAGATAATTAAATAAATAAAAAAAATCATTAATCTTACTAAAACATCCGTTAGGTATTCATCCCGAAACGATTTCTTCGTCCCATTTATCGATAAAGAATAATTATAATAAACAGAGTTCCCTTTTAATCCAATCCACCAATCATAACCAACAGGAACATGTTTTAACCCCCCGGAGCGGTCATTTCCGTATTGATTTAAGTATNAGCATCTTCACTTTCGTTTTTCAAATCATTTACACAGTTGATCACCAACCCAACCCAACCCGATATTTTTTGCGTGGAACCACTGTGTAGCCACCAGACGTCATAGTGTTAAGAAAATAATATTGATATTGTAATAGTGCAGCAAGATTTTTTTTAATCGACTACGAGGCCCCCTTGACCGCGAGGCCGTCGGCGATTGCCGACGCCTATCGCCGCCATTGGTTCATACGTTTCTAGAAATATCACTGTTTGTTCTGATGTCCATTTTTTGGACGGTTTATTATTAATAGTTACACGTTTTCTTTATAAACGTTACAGGCGAAAATGCATTTGGCCGCCCTTGCCTAAATAAAAATTTAAAATAAAGGCAGTTTATTGGCGCCAATGGTTTTTCGCTATTTCCACATGCAACTAAACTGGTGCCAACTGACTAGCGCCAGTAATTCATGAATGTGTAAACTTGCCTTTATTTTAAATTTTTATTTAGGCAAGAACTAATGCCTGTCAAAACTCGCCTTTATTCAGAATGGCGAGATTCGCAAATTGTGTTAACATAGACCTCTTTCAGCATTCTTTCTAGGCATTTAAAAAATTGCTCTTTGCTGCAGTTGGTGTGTTACCTCAGGGGTTCATTTGATATGTAATATTTATATCACCTAGACTTAGTTTTATTTTTCTCGCCTTAATTCACTTTTGTATTATTATTAATAACTCATTATTATGATTGTGAACTATAATTTAACGTGTATATAAAGTTGTTTATGATACAGTGTTATTGGGTTTGACCTGTTTCTGTACCCAGTTGAAATAAATAAATAAAAAAAACTCATTAATCTTACTAAAACATCTGTTAGGTATTCATCCCGAAACGATTTCTTCGTCCCATTTATCGATAAAGAATAATTATAATAAACAGAGTTCCCTTTTAATCCAATCCACCAATCATAACCAACAGGAACATGATTTAACCCCCCGGAGCGGTCATTTCCGTATTGATTTAAGTATTTCCCGGCGTAAAACGTAGTATAATTTTTATTTGTTTTTAATAAATTCGCAACTGAGTGTTTTTCATGTTTTTTTTGCCAAAAATTACTTGCGCAATTCCCCGATAAAGAATTATTAAAAACTTGCAGGTTATGTATGTATTTTCCAGTTAAAATAGTGCTGCGACTTGGACAACAAATTGGGGTATTCACAAACTACAAAAAATAATTATTATTAATTCAAATATAAAACTTAAACATAACCTCAAAAAAAAAAACAAATAAGTGAGGTTATGTGTCAATAAATAATTAATTACCGCATTTGTGAACGTAATTCCTTCATCGGCAACTAATTTTCGGGTACTTCTCATTGGTAACTGCAAAATAAATCGTAATTATTAATTAAATTTTGTATCAAAACGTACTAATCCGTTTAATAATAAATCTTGATCATCGGTGAGAATAAACACAAAATTAGGATCACCGCACTCAATCGATAAAAGGAGGCCACAAAATACAATAAAACCCAACATTTTTTAATAACTAAATAATTTAAAGGTTTATTTCAATCGAAAAAAAAATCATTCATTTTCTATGTGTGTATTTAACGAAACGTTAATTTGCACTGGGAAGGAGCTCCATTCCCACGCATTCTTTGGCGATGGTTATTCCAAGTGCGAACATCCCCACGCTTTTTACAACCGACCTAAAATAAAGTTTAATTTAGATTTAGACCCAAAAAGTGAGGTTATGTCAAAAAATTTTTTTTAACAAATTTGATTAAAATATTTACCATTTGAAATCGTCGTAATAAACGGTTTTAAAAAAGGTCATAAACGAATTTTCTTTAGCCATTTTTCCACGGGAAATAAAGATGTTTTTTAATTTAATTTCGGATTGAAAACGTGATCGATTTTATTCGCAACTAATTTCACTCTAAACAAATTCAAACAAAAGTATCTAGATGGAAAATTAATTTACGAATTTATTTTTAATTTAATTATTTTAATTTAATATTAAAATTTACGTTGTAAATTTTGGTATAAACAAATAAAATTGGGATAAATTAATTAATTAGTATTGAAAATTTAAGTTGGTATAACCGAATAAACAACCTGTCAAATGTCTCGGGGTAAAGCGTCAAAACTCATTTTTAATTATTATTTTTTAACGATTTTTTGCTAAATACACGTCTAAATCGTATTAGAAATGACGGAGGAACGTTTACATATCGTAAGTTGATTGATTGATTAAGATTTATTAAAAATGTATGGAAAAAAATTAAAATTAAAAACATAACCTCAAATTAGATTTTAATTTTGTTTGATTTATTTATTAGGATTGGGGTAACGATAAATTGTATCGGACTCAAAGGCAAGTTGAGAAAAACGCGTACGATTTGGAGTCGTGGTCTATTTTGCTTCGAGAGGCGCAGAGTAAACACATTTCGGAGGTTAGGGCACTTTACGAGCATTTAATATCGATTTTTCCGAGTGCTTCGAGGTATTGGAGGATTTACATTGAGCATGAGGTGAAATTATTAATTAATTTAATCAATTAATGTTTTTGTAACAATTTTTTTTTTGGTTTTAGATAAAATCGAGGAATTTTGAGAGGGTCGAAAAGGTAGGCTTGGAGGTTTTTAAACTTTTGAACGATTTCTTAAATAAAAATCATTTAAAAAATGGATTTAGATCGATCTTTTATTTTTTTCTTGATTAAATCTGTGTATTGATGATTTGGGAGGGAGAATTTTTTTTTTGCTTAAGTCAAATTTGAATCAAATTAATCTTAATCAAAGCAATGAAAAGAAACTCTCCTTTCTGAATTAAAAATGATCCTTTAAAATAATTCCTATAAAAAGAAAAATATTTTTTCGTTTTTTTTTTGTTCTTATTATTTTAACAGCTCTTTCAAAGGTGTCTTATGAAGATACTGAACATAGAGCTATGGAAGCTGTACTTATCCTATGTTAAGGAAACGAAAGCCGCTTTGCCCACTTACAAGTAAGAAATAATTAAGTTTTAATTCACGAAATTAATTGGTGTCTTTGAAGAGAGAAGATGGCCCAAGCTTATGATTTCGCCCTGGATAAGATTGGGATGGACATCCATTCGTACACGATTTGGAACGATTATGTTAACTTTTTAAAGAGTGTTGAAGCTGCTGGGAGTTATGCAGAGAACCAAAAAATTTCTGCTGTAAGAAAAGTCTATCAAAGAGGGGTGATTAACCCAATGGTGGGGATGGAAACTTTTTGGAAAGACTACATCGCTTTTGAACAAGTAATTTTTTTAATTTTTAATTATCTCATTTAGGTCCACAATGATTTTTTTTAATATTTAAAAGTATTGATTTTGAATCAGAGATATACTATTTGTTTAAGAAGGATTTTAGCAGCCCTATGCATTTTTTTATGATGGATAATTAAAGTTTTAAGTGTAATTATTAATTGCTCCCTCTGTCCCAAATTATGGTATACACTTCTCTAAAATTTATGGATTAAGGAAAGTTTAGAAAATTAACAAGTTTAAATTAACGAATATAACTACGTGCTGACTTTTTCTAAAAAAGTATTAGGCGGCTATGTTTAAAAACAGTTCAGTTGTTGCGCATGCGTCACTTGAGAAATGTCAATTTGTCCGAAAATTACAAGATACCCGTTAAAGGTCCGTTAAATAAACATACTGTATAAGGTTATCCAACTCCTTATGAACGTATCCCCCCCGCAAAGGCCTTACTATGACGTCATTAGAAGAATTGACATTTCTATGTTTTTATGTATACAGTATATTTCACTGTGTGTCATAAAAATAGAGTTTCATAGAAACCAGAGCGTACCTACTTACTTTGTCCATGTCCAAGGACAGTAGAATCTAACAGGACTGCCACATTCATTGTTGTGACAACGTGCCCGCAAACTACGTCATACCATTTGCCACGCCCAGCTCTATGCGTTTGCTGTGTATTTTTAGAGGTTATATCGTAGGCGTATTCATATTATTTTTGAAGTTTTATTTTTTTAGACGTATTAATTGTCTATCATGTAACCTCTAAATCTCTAAAAACACGCAGCAAACGCATAGTACTTCATGACAGTTAACAAGGCGTGGCAAATAGTGTGACGTAGAGTGCGGGCAACCAACCCGTAGTGAGCTACAAAAATACAATGCATGTTGCAGTCCTGTTAGATTCTACTGTCCTTGGTCCATGTCAATATAATTTGACATTACAGTAGAGCGTCGATACAACGGATCAATACGAGAAACGCAGTGTCAGCTCAATAAAAATATACAACACTTTAGACTAACACTAGCAGTAGACCTAGAAACATTCGGTTTAGCCGTACTTCTCTTAAGACGGCTGGTAAGTGATAGATTGCGCTAGTTAGCATAAAATATCACTATGCCGTATATTTTTATTGAATTAAAACTAGAACTAACACTAAACCTAGAACTAGAAACATTCTAGTGATAACGTTCTGGAGATAGTGCTAGTGTAAAACTAGAACTAACATTAGACTTAGAACTAGAAACATTCGAGTTTAGCCGCACGTCTCTCCAGACGGCTAAAGCCGAATGATTCTAGTTCTAGGTCTTGTGTGAGTTCTAGTGATAGTGTAAAACTAGAACTAACACTAGAACTAGAAAGTATCAGGTTTAGCCGTGCATCTCTAAACACAGCTAAACCCGAAACTTTCTAGTTCTAGGTCTAGTGTTTGTTCTAGTTTTACACTAGCACTATCACTAGAACTGACACAAGACCTAGAATTAGAATCATTCGCGTTTAGCCGTCTTGAGGGACGTGCGGCTAAACTCGAATGTTTCTAGTTCTCGGTCTAGTGTTAGTTCTAGTTTTAGTTCAATAAAAATATGAAACATGTTAATATATTATGCTTAATAAGCAAGAAATATGCTTTAATTTGATACTAAATTCGACCTATTTAGGTTGAAGAATAAAAAAGTTGTTAGAAACTGTCAAATGTCAAAATCAAATTAACTGATAAATATTGAAATATTAACAAGAATCAAGAATGCTTTAATTTAATATTAAATATGACTTATTTAGGTTAAAAAATGAATAAGTTAGGTTAGAATCTGTCAAATGTCAAAATCGAATTTAATTATTTTATGATGAATGTTGAAATAACCGTAATAAGAATCAAAAAGCATTTGATTTGATACCAAACATGACTTATTTAGGTTAAAAAATGAATAAGTTAGGTTAGAATCTGTCAAATGTCAAAATCGAATTTAATTATTTTATGATGAATGTTGAAATAACCGTAATAAGAATCAAAATGCATTTGATTTGATACCAAACATGACCTATTTAGGTTAAAAAATAAAATGTTAGGTTAAGAATTCAACAAAAACCCGCCATTTTGTTTTTCTTGACGTAATTTCAATATTTTCGTAGTTAGAATCTGTCAAATGTCAAAATCGAATTTAATTATTTTATGATAAAAATTGAAATGATCGTGATAAGAATCAAAAAGCTGTTAATTTAATACCAAACATGACTTATTTAGGTTAAAAAATGAATAAGTTAGGTTAGAATCTGTCAAATATCAAAATCGAATTTAATTATTTTATAATGAATGTTGAAATAACCGTAATAAGAATCAAAAAGCATTTGATTTGATACCAAACATGACCTATTTAGGTTAAAAAATAAAATGTTAGGTTAAGAATTCAACAAAACCAGCCATTTTGTTTTTCTTGACGTAATTTCAATATTTTCCTAGTTAGAATCTGTCAAAAGTCAAAATCGTATTAATTATTTTTTGCTAAAAATTGAAATGATCGTGATAAGAATCAAAAAGCTGTTAATTTAATATCAAAGATGACTTATTTAGGTTAAAAAATGAATAAGTTAGGTTAGAATTTGTCAAATGTCAAAATAGAATTTAATTATTTTATGATGAATGTTGAAATAACCGTAATAAGAATCAAAAACCATTTGATTTAATACCAAACATGACTTACGTAGGTTAAAATATAAAATGTTAGGTTAAGAATTCAACAAAAACCCGCCATTTTGTTTTTCTTGACGTAATTTCAATACTTTCGTAGTTAGAATCTGTCAAATGTTAAAATCGAATTAATTAGTTTTTGATAAAAATTTAAATGATCGTGATAAGAATCAAAGAGCTGTTAATTTAATACCAAACATGCCTTATTTAGGTTAAAAAATGAATAAGTTAGGTTAGAATCTGTCAAATGTCAAAATCGAATTGAATTATTTTATGATTAATGTTGAAATAACCGTAATAAGAATCAAAATGCATTTGATTTGATACCAAACATGATTTATTTAGGTTAAAATATAAAATGTTAGGTTAAGAATTCAACAAAAACCCGCCATTTTGTTTTTCTTGACGTAATTTCAATATTTTCGTAGTTAGAATCTGTCAAATGTCAAAATCGAATTTAATTATTTTATGATAAGAATTGAAATGATCGTAATAAGAATAAAAAAGCTGTTAATTTAATACCATACATGACTTATTTATGTTAAAAAATGAATAAGTTAGGTTAGAATCTATCAAATGTCAAAATCGAATTTAATTATTTTATGATGAATGTTGAAATAACCGTAATAAGAATCAAAATACATTTGATTTGATACCAAACATGGCCTATATAGGTTAAAAAATAAAATGTTAGGTTAAGAATTCAACAAAAACCCGCCATTTTGTTTTTCTTGACGTAATTTTAATATTTTCGTAGTTAGAATCTGTCAAATGTCAAAATCGAATTTAATTATTTTATGATAAATGTTGAAATAACCGTAATAAGAATCAAAATACATTTGATTTAATACCAAACATGACCTATATAGGTTAAAATATAAAATGTTATGTTAAGAATTCAACAAAAACCCGCCATTTTGTTTTTCTTGACGTAATTTTAATATTTTCGTATATATATCGAGTTTGGATTCATTTTGAAGGATTTTCAATTTCCTTTATGATGCAATTGGTTAGAAACGATTTTAAAATATTAAAAAATTAATAACATTTTTTTTTATTATAAAGACATTTTTTTATTTTTCTATTAAATTCTTAATCTTTATTAAAATCCCTTTAATTTGAAACCGAACACAACTAATTTCCGATAAAAATCAATAAGGTTAGGTTAGGAATCAACAAAAAATTCGCCATTTTGTTTTATTTTGACGTAACTTTTACATTATCGTAAATAGGTCGAGTTTGGACTTATTTTAAAGGATTTTAAATTTTCTTTACGATCCAATAGGTTAGAAACGTGCGATCCTTCTCCTGTTCTTCCCCTTAAGGGGGGAAATTCATTTAGAACCGTCAAAAAACTCAAAATTTTTTTTTTCCACAAAAAGTTGCCTGAACATCTTAAGAATATGATAGCAAAATTTTAAAGCGAAATTCTAAGTACTTCCGTTAAAATAGCGTATTTTCCCGGTGCGCGTTCTTCGTGAAAATTATACATATAANTTTGTTTTTCTTGACGTAATTTTAATATTTTCGTAGTTAGAATCTGTCAAATGTCAAAATCGAATTAATTATTTTTTGATAAAAATTGAATTGATCGTGATAAGAATCAAAAAGCTGTTAATTTAATACCAAACATGACTTATTTAGGTTAAAAAATGAATAAGTTAGGTTAGAATGTGTCAAATGTCAAAATCGAATTTAATTATTTTATGATGAATGTTGAAACAACCGTAATAAGAATCAAAAAGCATTTAATTTGATACCAAACATGACTTATTTAGGTTAAAAAATGAATAAGTTAGATTACAATCTGTCAAATGTCAAAATCGAATTGAATTATTTTATGATGAATGTTGAAATAACCGTAATAAGAATCAAAGAACATTTAATTTGATACCAAACATGACCTATTTAGGTTAAAAAATAAAATGTTAGGTTAAGAATTCAACAAAAAACCCGCCATTTTGTTTTTCTTGACGTAATTTCAATATTTTCGTAAATATGTCGAGTTTGGATTCATTTTAAAG
>NW_019282477.1:33794-59847 GCF_000648695.1 Onthophagus taurus
CACCTGAATTCTGGCTTAAAAATAGTGGAAATTAGTACATATATTGCGGCTAGTTTATTTAATGAAGGACACAGTAGCATATTGGAAATAATGAGTAAATTAAATCTAATTATTGGGAGGCAAGCCAACATATATGCTGAACAAATGGACGAACATCGAATTACTCGGCAGTAACGATGTAACGAATCTGTGTTTAAAGAAGCTCGAAAAGCACAAAAAGACCAGTTGGCGATCGAAAGTGAATTTTATGAAGAAGCTGAAGGTCTGATATACGGTCCGGGTATTGCAGACTAGCCAACAAGTTATTCGTGATTGAAAAAAATTTGTTTTTACGACTTGAAACTTTAACGCGCTTTTTCTCAAATCAATGTATTTACACCTTATAAGCACGATAACTAATAAACTACTTGACCGATTTTCATTAAATTTGTTACACATATAAATAGTAATATCACCTTCTATTTGAACCTCTAAGTATACATAAGTTATGTTAAAAAATTACTTTTTTATTAATTTATATATCAATATTTTCTTAAAAAGTTATAACATTATTTTAAAACACCTGTATTTTTTAAATGCTTAAATTTTTTAAACTTTTTTTTGGTTCACATAGAAGATATGAATGTTGGGAACAATTTAAATGCATTCGCAAGTAATTCTAACCACTGTAGCGAATGCTAGAATGTTTGAAACGGAACCGCTCACTCCGTAACGTTTCCCTATCTGATCACTATTTGCCGTTCGCCTATAAAAGTTTTAGAATATGTGAATACATATTTTTATAGTACAAAGCATCACTAAATAGTAGTGGGTATCAAAAAGGTTTTAAACTAATTTCAACTTCACGAAAAAATAACTTGAAAATGCGCTTATTTTAGCTCGTCTAAATGTACTTCCCCCCTTAAGTTCCTCATTTTCAGCTGTTTCTTTAAATATCTGAACATATTTTCAATTTTTGCCACATCTGACATTCTTCCTCTATCAAAACCTTAAAATTTTGGTTATGAACCCCAAATTGTTTATTTAAATTAATTTATTTTTAGGCTATAAACCCAATAATAGCCGAGAAAATGTCGATAGAACGTAGTCGAGATTACATGAACGCTCGTCGCGTTGCCAAAGAACTCGAGGTCCAAATCAGAGGGATTAACCGTAACGCCCCAAGCATACCCCCATGCGGGACATCCGACGAACTAAAACAAGTCGAGTTATGGCAAAAATACATCGCTTGGGAACGCGGGAACCCCCTCCGCACCGAAGACACCGCCTTATTAACTCGTCGCGTTGTTTTCGCATTAGAACAATGCCTTCTATGCTTAGGCCATCACCCGGACGTTTGGTACCAAGCCGCCCAATTCTTAGAATACAGCTGCAAAGTTTTACAAGAAAAAGGCGACGTGAACGCGTCAAAACTTTTCAGCGAAGAAGCCGCAAACATGTTCGAACGCGCCACCGGATCGTTATTAAGCAAAAACATGTTGTTGTATTTCGCTTACGCCGATTACGAAGAGGGCCGATTAAAATACGATAAAGTACACCAGATTTACCAGAAATATTTGGACATTACAGATATTGACCCAACATTAGCTTACGTACAATACATGAAATTCGCGCGGAGAGCCGAAGGGATTAAATCGGCCCGAAACGTTTTTAAGCGAGCCCGAGAAGACCCACGATCACTTTATCACATCTTCGTTTGCGCCGCTTTGATGGAATATTATTGTAGTAAAGACAAAAACATTGCTTTTCGTATTTTCGAGTTGGGGTTAAAAAAATTTAGCGATAATCCCGATTATATCACTTGCTATATCGATTATTTATCGCATTTGAATGAGGATAATAACACGAGGGTTTTATTCGAGAGGGTTTTATCGTCGGGGAGTTTAGAGCCGGAAAAATCGGTGTAAGTAATCAATTAATTTCTTTGATTTTTTTATTAAGGATTTATTTTAGTGATATTTGGAACCGTTTCCTTGAATTTGAGAGTAATATTGGAGATTTGCAAAGTATTGTAAAGGTGGAAAAGCGTCGTTCGGAGGTTCTTTCGAAAATTAAAGAGTTCGAGGGGAAAGAAACGGCTCAATTGGTGGATCGGTATCGCTTTTTGGATTTGTACCCGTGTTCCCCTGCTGAATTAAAAAGTATTGGATACACTGAAGTGATTACAATAACTGGGGCTGGAAAACATAACACTTTCCAAGCGATGATTAATTGTGGGGAAGATGATTCGGTTTTACCCCGTCCTGATATCGCACAAATGATTCCTTATAAACCTAAATCGAACCCAGCACCAGGGGAACACCCGGTTCCTGGTGGGACTTTTCCACACCCCCCAGCGGTGGCTCATTTATGCACTTTATTACCACCCCCGAGTTGTTTTTGTGGCCCCTTTGTTAACATCGAGCAATTAATGGATATTTTTAACCGAATACAATTGCCTGATAATGTCCCCCCACCGTCGGAAAATGGGGCGGATGTGAGACTTTTCGATCTTGCGAAATCCGTGCATTGGATCGTGGAGGAAGGCGGGGGAATTGGGATTAAGAAGCGGAAGAGATTCGGGGTTGCACTTGATGGATCCGACGATGAAGAGATGCCTTTACCCCCGAGTAACGATATTTATAGGCAGAGACAACAAAAACGAGTTAAATAAAAATTAATAATTAAGTTTAATAATTAATTAAGTATTTTTTTTCGGTTATTCGAAAGATGTGAAGTTGCATTTATGTATTTTGAGTGTTTAAACAATAAAGATTTTTTTAAAATTAAATTAAATAAAGTTTTTTTTTAACATTGAGGTTATGTTTGCTATCTTTATGTTTTATTTGCTTTATAAATTCTAGACATAAATCTTAGTTAGAGTTGTGTATTTTTCTTATCATGGTGTGAATTAAATAAATTAAAAAACAGTACTTGAACGATGACATTTATTGTAAAAAGCTTAGTTTTCTACCGGTTTCGACTGTGCAACAGTCATCCTCAGGAAAACGACGTCAACGAACATAAAATAAAACAGGAGCTCATCTGATTACAATATGAAGGTTCCTTCACAAAAAACTATTAATATAACTTAACTTAGAAATAATAAACTGTGAAAACTTTTAGGCGCGCAAATATATGATTTGAGGTTCAACCTCAGTTTTTTGTCGAAACCGGTAGAAAACTAACCTTTTTACAATAAATGTCATCGTTCAAGTGCTGTTTTTTAATTTTATAAATCTTAGTGTTATGTATTTAAGTAATAATCGCAAAATGTTACCTTCTTAATTACTTTAATAGTTTTAATCGCCTCAATTAATAATTAATTTTAAATAAATTATTAATTGAGGATTGCAAAATTCGAAAAAAATATCGATTATTTCAAAAATTTATTTTTTAAGAACTAAAAGTGATTTTTCAAAACGGCTTGTTGCATTAAAAAGAGGATACTTTAATTAATAATTGGTGATATTTCCACAAAAATCCTTCAAGTAATTAATTTTATAGCGAATTTTGAAAATTGCAACATCGAAAATTTTATTAAAACTTCAATTATTGTTTTCTCAAAAACTAAAAGTTATTTTTCAACACGGGTTGGTTCATTGGAAATAAGACACTTTTATTAACACTTTAGGGAAATTTTGATACTCATATTCCAAGAACTAGATTTTATACGACTTTTAAAACTTAATCGGTGAAAATTACAAAATTCGAAAAAATTGTCGATCATTTCAAAAATTTATTTCTCAAAAACTGAAAGTGATTTTTCAAAACGGCTTTTTGCATTAAAAAGAGGATACTTTAATTAATAATTGGTGATATTTCCACAAGGATCCTTCAAGAAATTAATTTTATAGCGAATTTTGAAAATTATCGATGAAAATTGCAACATCGAAAATTTTATCAAAACTTCAAATATTGTTTTCTCAAAAACTAAAAGTTATTTTTCAAAACCTGTTAGTTCATTTGAAAGAAGACACTCTTATTAATACGTTGGGAAATTTTCATACTCATATTCCAAGAAATGGATATTATACGCATTTTTAAAACTTAATCGAAGGAAATTGCAAAATTCGAAAAAATTGTCCAGAATTGAATTGTCCGAAATTTGGACGAAAAACTCGTTTAACCCTCGCGACATTATTATTAAAACACAGCAGGGTTTCATAATTAAATCCGACAACAATAAAACACAGCAAATCACTTATCTAACTCTCCTAAAAGACCAAAACATAATCGCAGAGTTCTCTGAAGCAAAGAATCTCATTCCTTCTACTAAAAAAATACCTTCGGCCTCNGCAACATCGAAAATTTTATCAAAACTTCAAATATTGTTTTCTCAAAAACTAAAAGTTATTTTTCAAAACGTGTTGGTTCATTGGAAAGAGGACATTCTTATTAACACTTTGGTAAATTTTCGTACTCATATTCCAAGAAATGGATTTTATACGAATTTTTAAAATTTAATCTGCGGAAATTGCAAAATTCGAAAGAATGGTCCATTATTTCAAAAAATTTTTTCTCAAGAACTAAAAATGATTTTTCAAAACGACTTTTTGCATTAAAAAGAGGATACTTTAATTAATAATTGGTAATATTTTCACAAGGATACTTCAAGAAATTAATTTTATAGCGAATTTTGAAAATTGTCGGGGGTAAATACACAAGAGCTTGACTTTTAATCGGATAATTTTATTTTTACACGAACGTTTTGTTACCATAGAAATAACTCGAAATCAAAAACATGATAAAATCGCGACAGCTTTAGCTGGAGCGATTTTATCTTTTGATTTTGACTTAACTATTTTGAAAAAAAAAACTACTTTTGACTTAATTACACTTGTCAATAATGTGACAGGTAAACAAAAGTATATATATATGGTAGTCGCGTTTTTATCAGTTATAAAATATCACGGGTGATTTATTTTCTAAGTTATGGATGATGGTTGTAAGGATCGGATCTTCTAATTGCTTGTGTCGAAGTTCATTGTAATTAGTTGTAGGCAAATCAATGATGGTCGTCAAGTNAATGTTACCTTCTTAATTACTTTAATAGTTTTAATCGCCTCAATTAATAATTAATTTTAAATAAATTATTAATTGAGGATTGCAAAATTCGAAAAAAATATCGATTATTTCAAAAATTTATTTTTTAAGAACTAAAAGTGATTTTTCAAAACGGCTTTTTGCATTAAAAAGAGGATACTTTAATTAATAATTGGTGATATTTCCACAAAAATCCTTCAAGTAATTAATTTTATAGCGAATTTTGAAAATTGCAACATCGAAAATTTTATTAAAACTTCAATTATTGTTTTCTCAAAAACTAAAAGTTATTTTTCAAAACGCGTTGGTTAATTGGAAAGAGGACACTCTTATTAATACTTTGGGAAATTTTCATACTAATTTCCAAGAAATGCATTTTATACGAATTTTTAAAACTTAATCGGCGGAAATTGAAAAATTCGAAAAAATGGTCGATTATTTCAAAAATTTATTTCTCAAGAACTAAAAGTGATTTTTCAAAACGGCTTTTTGCATTAAAAAGAGAATACTTTACTTAATAATTTGTGATATTTCCACAAAGATCCTTCAAGAAATTAATTTTATAGCGAATTTTGAAAATTGCAACATCGAAAATTTTATTAAAACTTCAAACATTGTTTTCTCAAAAACTAAAAGTTATTTTTCAAAACGGTTTTGTTCACTGGAAAGAGGACACTTCTATTTACATTTTAGGAAATTTTTATACTCATATTCCAAGAAATGGATTTTATACGAATTTTTAAAACGTAATCGGCGAAAATTGCAAAATTTGAAAAAATTGTCGATTATTTCAAAAATTTATTTCTCAAGAACTAAAAGTGATTTTTCAAAACGACTTGTTGTATTAAAAAGAGGATACTTTAATTAATAATTGGTAATATTTTCACAAGGATCCTTCAATAAATTAATTTTACAGCGAATTTAGAAAATTGCAACATCGAAAATTTTATCAAAACTTCAAATATTGTTTTCTCAAAAACTAAAAGTTATTTTTCAAAACGTGTTGGTTCATTGGAAAGAGGACACTTTTATTAACACTTTGGAAAATTTTCATACTCATATTCCAAGAAGTGGATTTTTTACGAATTTTTAAAACTTAATCGGCGAAAATTGCAAAATTTGAAACAAATTTCAAAAATTTATTTCTTAAAAACTAAAAGCGATTTTTCAAAACGGCTTATTGCATTAAGAAGAGGATACTTTTATTAATAATTGGTGATATTTCCACGAGGATTCTTCAAGAAATTAATTTTATAACGAATTTTGAAAATTATCGATGAAAATTGCAATTTTGAAAATTTTATCAAAACTTCAAATATTGTTTTCTCAAAAACTAAATGTTATTTTTCAAAACGTGTTGGTTCATTGGAAAGAGGACTCTTATTAACACTTTGGGAAATTTTCATACTCATATTCCAAGAAATGAATTTTATACGAATTTTTAAAACTTAATCGGCGGAAATTGCAAAATTCGTAAAAATTGTCGATTATTTCAAAAATTTATTTCTCAACAACTAAAAGTGATTTTTCAAAATGGCTTTTTGCATTAAAAAGAGGATACTTTAATTAATAANATCGGATCTTCTAATTGCTTGTGTCGAAGTTCATTGTAATTAGTTGTAGGCAAATCAATGATGGTCGTCAAGTAAGCTTCAACATTTGGTTCATGAGAGTAAGCCTGGAGAGAGTATCTGCTAATACATTTGATTTTCCAGGAGTATAATCTATCTGTATATCATAACTTTACAGTTTAAGTGCCCATCTGGCGAGACTTTTGACAGACGCTGAAAGGAATTACAGTACTACAGAGAGAGAAGCATTGGCTGTAGTATGGGCAACCGAAAAGTTTCGTGGTTATATAGAATCATCTCAAATTTATGTTATCAGCGACCACCAACCACTTAAATGGTTGATATCAATAAAATCGCCGAGTGGCCGTCGAAGATACATGTTCTCGATGGGTTGAACTTTTTGCTCTAGAACAAGCCACCGCCGAAGCCTGTGCTCGATGGCTTATCAGTGAAATAATCTTACGATATGGAACACCACGTCGTGTTATAAGCGACAATGGACCACAATTTGTAAGCGACGTATTACAGCTAGTGACCTATGCTTTAGGATTCAAACAAAGTCTAAACCCTGTCGAACAGAAAAATAGGGATTTGAAAACTCAGTTAGCAATCCTAACTGCCCAACAACATAACCAGTGGTCTACACATTTAGCTAGTATTCGTTTTGCGATGAACACCACCGTTAGTGCTGTNAACACAGCAAATCACTTATCTAACTCTCCTAAAAGACCAAAACATAATCGCAGAGTTCTCTGAAGCAAAGAATCTCATTCCTTCTACTAAAAAAATACCTTCAGCCTCGTATTCGGCCGTTATCACATCCGTCGATCTGGAAATTGGAGACCAAGAAATTAGCGACGAACTGAATTCACAGAAACTATCGCATAGATTCTGCAAAAGAATAATTTCAAAAGCCACTAACAATCCAACCTATAAGATTAGAATAATCACAGGATGCGTTGATTCGTACCAAAGGCTACTCCAAGAGGATTTTTTTATAAAAGCTGTCATTTCCCAGTTTACGAGAGCCGTCCTCCACCACCAATTCCAAATCCATGCAGTAAATGCCATGATTTTGCTCACACGACCGATAAATGTAATGTTCCAATAAAATGCTCCAAATGCTTGGGTCCACACAGCACCACCAAATGTACCTCCCAACTACCAGAGAAATGTAGGTCCTGTGGCATTGAAGGCCATAGTGCCTGGTCTATGATATGCAAAAATCGATCCAAAGCACCTATACAAGGCGTCCCCAATGCTAGAATTAAATCGGCTAACAAAATCATGAATAAAACCACCAAAGAAAGCCGCATTCATAATCCTCTTACGATCCACGATCAAATTATCGACACTTATCTCACAAAAATCAACTCTCCCAAGCCGTGGATCAACAAGAGCTTTTAAATGCCCTAAAACGTAGATTCATTGAGCATCATCAAATTGACACAAGCATGATTGACCTAAAAGACGCAAATAAACCTTCACCCACCGAACCGATCCACAGCACCCAAACCATGATTTTGCAAGATCGGCAATGACTGACATAAAGTTACTGTATGTAAACATTAACAGCTATGTCCCAAAAAAACACCTAATTGGAAACTATATTTCTGTAAACCGCATTCACGGTGCGATGTTCGTTGAAACTAAAGCCAAATCGCTAATTAACTTCAGGGATTGGACAATGATCCAAGAATTGGGAAATATTGGGAACAGGGGTGTCAGAGGCGATCCTGCATTACAAATTGGAAAAGCTAATCCTCCCAAAATAAATTCTCCACTAAACAACGCCCTCCATTTTACTTTTATGATTGGCACAGAAAGAGTACATATATTGTTGGTTTATATACATTCTTTTAGTAAGATAGAAGAAACAATATTTAACATGGCTGAACGGTACGACAATTGTCTAATAATCAGTGACTTTAAGCCAAAAACAGACACATCAACCAATTTGTGACTATGTCAAATTTTGTGCGCATCGCAACACCTCCAACGTTTGTCATGGAAAATAATCCCAACTCCAAGCCTGATTTAATCTTCTGCACAAACAACATAAGACCGCTCATCACTTCTGTTAATGTCATTCCCGATCTGTGCTCTGACCATCTGGGTCTTGTGATCTCCATTAATACAACCACTCGAATACCTAAAGTAGCTCCTACTCTGATCAAAAACTATAAACTTTGTAATATGGAAAGAGTGAACGCAGGAATAAAGGAATATGTGAGATCTAACCCTGTTATCACACCCGAGTCTATCGCAACCTTTAATAAACGCTTGCTTAATTTGGTNCTATGCTTTAGGATTCAAACAAAGTCTAAACCCTGTCGAACAGAAAAATAGGGATTTGAAAACTCAGTTAGCAATCCTAACTGCCCAACAACATAACCAGTGGTCTACACATTTAGCTAGTATTCGTTTTGCGATGAACACCACCGTTAGTGCTGTTACTGGAAAAACGCCCGTTTTCCTCACCTTTGGAAGGGAGTTGAGAACACCCGACGATACTGAGAGAGATCTGCGTGCCATCATACAAGAAGCTCCTTTTGTGTCACAAATTACACCTTTTCTATTACAGTTACAAGAAGTTTTGTCAACAGCTCGTGATGTCGCTGAAAAACATCAGGACGTCTCAAAATTTAATGCTGATCTTCACCGTCGCGCTGGACCTTCTTACGCTATTGGGGATAAGGTCTTGTACATGCCTTAAGTAAAAGCAAAGCTGCCTTCACCAGCAAGTTTGCACCTCGTCGTGATGGTCCATATCTAGTTGCGAAAGTTGTGACCCCAACAACATACCAAATCGTATCACCCGAAGAACCAGACAAAAGTCTGGGCACTTACCATACCTCTTCATTGACGCCATACCGAGAAGTACAAGGGGAAATAGACCCGCAACCGCTGCAACCGATCCGCCGCCGAGGCAGACCCTGTAAACAACAACCCATATTGGACAACACTGCTTATTATTATTTTTAACATTTTTCTGTCATCACGCTGCTTGGATACGCGTAAAACGCGGACTAGATGACGCGGCAATCATATATTCGTTACATTTTCTCAAAAACTAAAAGTTATTTCTCAAAACGTGTTGGTTCATTGGAAAAAGGACACTCTTATTAACACTTTGGGAAATTTTCATACTCATATTCCAAGAAATGGATTTTATACGANACTCGAATACCTAAAGTAGCTCCTACTCTGATCAAAAACTATAAACTTTGTAATATGGAAAGAGTGAACGCAGGAATAAAGGAATATGTGAGATCTAACCCTGTTATTACACCCGAGTCTATCGCAACCTTTAATAAACGCTTGCATAATTTGGTGGATAAAACATTACAATTTTCCTCTGCCACCATTTATTCTCCGTTTGATTAAGGAAAAGAGACGACTCTACCGCGATTTTAGATGCTATGAGGAGCCTGCTCTGAAAAGAATGTTCAACGAGCTTAATAAAAATATCCAAAAACTAGTGCAGCAATTCAGAAGCGAAAAACACATGGAGGCCTGTGACAAAATCAACAGAAGCAAGGGTAAAAACTATTGGCAAGAAGTCCGCAAACTTTCGAAGTACCAAAAGTCCCCAGAAACCCAGAAGCTTATTGACCCTACGGATGGCTGCTCACACTTTAGCCCGGAAAAAATCGTAAACATCCATGCTGAATACCTCGAGAGGGTGTTTTCCTTCAGCAATGAGGCCCTGTTCTGCCCTCACAACAAAAACACAATAGACAATTGGTACCAACACGCCTTTCTCAATTCGTCCGAAACACCTCAGGATGCTCTCATGCAGGAAGAAGAATACTTCACACTTCTTAACAGAGGAACCANATCGGATCTTCTAATTGCTTGTGTCGAAGTTCATTGTAATTAGTTGTAGGCAAATCAATGATGGTCGTCAAGTAAGCTTCAACATTTGGTTCATGGGAGTAAGCCAGTCTGGAGAGAGTATCTGCTAATACATTTGATTTTCCAGGAGTATAATCTATCTGTATATCATAACTTTGCAGTTTAAGTGCCCATCTGGCGAGATGTATTACAGCTAGTGATCTATGCTTTAGGATTCAAACAAAGTCTAAACCCTGTCGAACAGAAAAATAGGGATTTGAAAACTCAGTTAGCAATCCTAACTGCCCAACAACATAACCAGTGGTCTACACATTTAGCTAGTATTCGTTTTGCGATGAACACCACCGTTAGTGCTGTTACTGGAAAAACGCCCGCTTTCCTCACCGTTGGAAGGGAGTTCAGAACACCCGACGATACTGAGAGAGACCTGCGTGCCATCATACAAGAAGCTCCTTTTGTGTCACAAATTACACCTTTTCTATTACAGTTACAAGAAGTTTTGTCAACAGCTCGTGATGTCGCCGAAAAACATCAGGACGTCTCAAAATTCAATGCTGATCTTCACCGTCGCGCTGGACCTTCCTACGCTATTGGGGATAAGGTCTTGGCTGACGTACATGCCTTAAGTAAAAGCAAAGCTGCCTTCACCAGCAAGTTTGCACCTCGTCGTGATGGTCCGTATCTAGTTGCGAAAGTTGTGACCCCAACAACATACGAAATCGTATCACCCGAAGAACCAGACAAAAGTCTTGGCACTTACCATACCTCTTCATTGACGCCATACCGAGAAGTACAAGGGGAAATAGACCCGCAACCGCTGCAACCGATCCGCCGTCGAGGCAGATCCTGTAAACAACAACCCATATTGGACAACACTGCTTATTATTATTTTTAACATTTTTCTGTCATCACGCTGCTTGGATACGCGTAAAACGCGGACTAGATGACGCGGCAATCATATATTCGTTACATTTTCTCAAAAACTAAAAGTTATTTCTCAAAACGTGTTGGTTCATTGGAAAAAGGACACTCTTATTAACACTTTGGGAAATTTTCATACTCATATTCCAAGAAATCGATTATTTCAAAAATTTATTTCTCGAGAACTAAAAATGGTTTTTCAAAACGGCTTGTTGCATTAAAAAGAGGATACTTTAATTAATAATTGGTGATATTTCCACAAGGATCCTTCAAGAAATTAATTTTATAGCGAATTTTGAAAATTATCGATGAAAATTTTATTGCAACATCGAAAATTCTATCAAAACTTCAAAATTCGAAAAAATTGTCGATTATTTCGATAACTTATTTCTTAAAAACTAAAAGCGATAGTGTATATGTGTATGCGGAGTTGGTGAAAAGAAGTATTAATTATGACGACATGAGGAGAGGGCAGAAAGGGACTTTATCAAAAAACTAGACGGGGGAGGAGTTGAAAATGGTGTTCTGGAATGTAGCGGGGATTACGAATAAGGGAGGGCAGTTCTGGGAATATCTGAAGAGACTTGAGGTGATTTGTNGCCCTGTTCTGCCCTCACAACAAAAACACAATAGACAATTGGTACCAACACGCCTTTCTCAATTCGTCCGAAACACCTCAGGATGCTCTCATGCAGGAAGAAGAATACTTCACACTTCTTAACAGAGGAACCAACACAGCCCCTGGATAGGACAACATCGCAAGGGAAATCTACCTACACTAGGGATATCTAACTATTGCCTTACCACCCAGCATTTCCCACAAGATTGGAAGACCTCTATTATCACATGGATCCCAAGAAAGATTCTTCTCTATCCGACCCTGCGAACTACCGTCCTATCTCATTGCTACCCGTAATGGGGAAGCTTTTCGAGGTATACTTGAAGAACAAGCTGCTCGATGTTGTTGCAAGGAGGATTCCGTCATATCAATTTGGATTCCAACAAGGTAGATCTACATCTCATCCCTTGGCAGTGCTTGTCTCAAACTTCCAAGTCGCACGTTACCAAAAACAACAATGCGCCGCAGTCTTCCTGGATGTTCAAAAGGCATTCGATTCCGTATGGCACAGAGGTCTACTGTACAAGCTAGCTATGTTGAAAATCCCATCTTATGTTCTTAACCTGCTAAAAAAATTTCTTTCAGACCGCTCCTCATTGGTTAAAGTGAAAAACTACTACTCTCACAGTTTCACCGCTCAACAAGGCTCTCCCATCTCGCCAGCACTGTACAACGTCTACTGCCCTGACATCTACAACGACAACCCAGACGTCTTCGATCCGATGTCTTACGCCCTACTTTATGCCGATGATACTACTCTCAGCGCACATGATGTAGACATTCCATCATCAATCCTAAGGCTGCAGACGCTCATCCAAAACATAGAGGAATGGTACCGAAAATGGCGTATCCTGATAAATCCTTCCAAAACCCAATTCTTTATCCCCTTCCTCCCTATTCGCGTTGCTCCTCCCACAATAATAATTCAATCTTCTCCTATCACAGCATCACCAACTTGTAACTACCTCGGCATTACCTTGGATAGAACCCTTAAGTTCTCTACCCACGCCATCAAGGTAAAAATGAAAGTCAAAAACCGCGCCAAACACTTCCGCTCACTCTCATATAGCGGCCAAGGGATATCCACCAAATGCGCTACTCACATATACACCTCAATATGCCGACCTATTATCGAATATGCCTCATTAATCATGACTGAAGCGCCGAGAGGATCACAGTACCATCTGGAAGTAGCAGCGAGAGCAGCCCTGAGAATTATCACTCGCATTAGACACCCTCACAACCCACTTTTCAACCCTTCCAACGAACTCCTGTACGACCTTACAAAGATTCGTCCTATAAACTCCCGTCTACAATCCTTATCCCTTATTATTATTATTATTGCTGCCGGGCTGAGGGGGGCGGCCCCTCTCGTTACCGCGACCTATAAGATCTATTGTAACTTTAGCCTTCCAAAGGTTTAGGGCAAATGTAGGTCCTTAATGAACCTTAGTATTGTCCTAAGGTTTTGAACCTTTATGTCGGTAGGTAACAGAGGAGTTTTACCGAAGACGTTGTGCCTTAGACGTCCTCTGGCGACGCAATTGCACAGTATATGTTCAGCAGTTTCTGACTCGTCGTTGCATAGTCGACNTTGAGGTGATTTGTTTGTATGGTGGAGACCTGGGTTGATGAAGGAGGGTGGGCAAAGATTGAGGGAAAGTTGCCAGAAGGGTATAGATGGGATTGCAAGTAAGCGCAAGTAAGAGTAAGAGAGGAATTACGGAGGGGAAATGGAGGCAGAAGGGAATGGTAAAAAAGCAAATCAAGCTGGAGGGAGAGAAGGTGCAGATAGTCACGGTATATAGTAATGCAATGAAAGAGACAATGAGGCAATAGGAAGATATGACAGAGGAGAGGAGGGAGGGATACCTGATTATTGGAGGAGACTTTAATGTAAGAATAGGGGAAGAAGGAGGAAGAGGGGAGATGAGGGACGAGGGAGAGAGGCGACGCTCCAAGGATGAGATTCCGAATGGAGAAGGAAGGGAGATGCTGAATTGGGTAGAGGAGAGGGGATAGGAGGTACTGAATGGGAATATGGAGGAAGGAGATGAAGGGGATCTATACGGGTGCAAGGGGGGCGTCCGTGATAGATTATGTGGTAGTGGATCAAGAAATGTGGGAGAGGATAGAAATATTTAGGGTTGGGGCGTTGGTAGAGTCGGATCACCAGCCTCTAGAAGTGTGCATAAAGGGATCGATGGGAAGAAGGAACAGAAAGATAAGGGAACATGCTGGAAAATACATTAGGGTAGATTGGTCGAAAGAGGGGATAGAACATTATAGGGGAAAGTTGGCAAGGGAAGAGAGGAAGTCAGCAGAGATATACAAATGACTGAATGGAGAACTTACTTCATGGGATTGTTGGGAGGGGTGGAAGAGAGAAGACTGGGAAGGAAACACAGGAAGAAATGGAGGCAGTGTTGAGGGGACTGAAGAGGCGAAGGGCGCCAGGAGAGGATGAGATCCAGAATGAGGCGTGGTTGGAGGCGACGGAGACGGTGATGAAGAAGCTTGGAAGGTAATAAACGACGTATGGTTGGGGGCGAGGTTTCCGGACAGGTGGAGGATGGGAATAATATGCCCACTGTATAAAAAGGGGAATAAAAGGGTGGTGAGCAATTATAGAGGGATCAGCTCGTTGGACACAACTTTCAAAATTTATGCAAAGATACTGCTGGGGAGATTGGAAGAGGAAATGGATAGGGGGGAATTGTTTCCGGATGGGCAGACGGGATTCAGGAAGGGAAGAGGGGCAATTGACAATGTATACATTCTGAAACACCTGGTAGATAGGGAATTGAACAAGAAGAGGGCATTCGATAACGAGGATAGAGAGAAGTTGTGGGAGGAGTGGTATAACAGAACAACTGATAGGGAGGGTGAAGGAGATGTACAGGGAGACGATGGCCAAGGTTAAAGTGGGGGAAGAGTTAAGTGAGGTATTCTGGACGACAAAGGGATTGAGACAGGGATGCCCGCTTAGTCCCACACTATTTGCAATATATACAGCGGACTTGGAAAAGAGACTTGCGAAGGGGCAAATGGGTGGAGTGGTGATAGGAGGAACAAAGGTGTACGCCTTGGCGTACGCGGACGATTTGGTGGTTGTGGCTAGAGGGGAGGTGGAGATGATGGAGATGATTGCAGATTGGCTGCAAATTGGGAAGAAGAAAGAAGGAGGAATGGAGGTGGCAGGGAAGAGAGATAGAGCAAGTGAAAGAGGTAAGGAGCACAATGATGTACAGCGCAGAAGTATGGGGATGGAGAGAACAAGGTTTGTTGGAGGATATACAAACACGATATTGGAGATGGGTACTAGGGTTGGCAAGGGAGACCCCAGGGTATGTAGTGAGGGAGGAGGTTAAGGTGGAGGCAGTAAGGGTGGAGGCGGGAAGAAGAGCAGTGAAGTATAAGGAAATGATAGAAGCAAGACCACATTGCAGGATCCTGGGAGAGTGCTAGAGGGAAATTAAGGAGAGGAGGCTGATCTATGGGCAAAGAGACAGGGAAGAATATTATAGAAGAGTGGGATACTCACTAACTGGGATCGAAAATAAAAGAGCAGAAAGAGGTGAAATGTGGAGAGAACTAAAAAGATCAGGGGAAAAGATGGATGGGGGGAGGAAAAATTGTAAATATTAAAAATACAATAAAATGCTTTTAATATAAATAATTAAAAGAATGTTTAATGATCGTTATCAATTAGAGAAAATTGAAGGAGAAGGTCCGAGATGTACTAGAGCATAAGGAGATCATTTGATCATCCGAGTCGGATGAAGATCAGAATGGCCGAGATGTAGGATTGAGAGAGAGGAACATTCAGGCAAAGAACAGTAGAGAGAGTCTGGGGCAGAATGAAGAAGAATGGGTACGAGTAAAGACGTAAAGAGTAGGGTGGACGGCAGAAGGCGAGCGGAACTGGGGAGCAAGTTCATCAGGACAGACTGGTCGGAAGAAGGGGTAGCATTCTACAGGGGAAACCTCGACACTTGGCAACAGAAGATACAAGAGATCAATGGTTTGGAAGAACTTATCCAGGTAGTGCGGGAGGCAACACTGAAAAGGGAGTGTGTACGTAGGGGGGGCAGAGTAGGGAGGAACTACTGGTATGATGGCGAGTTTGCCTTCTTGGCGAAGAGGGAGGCGAGAAGGAGGTTGAGGCAGTGGAGACGTAGGAAGATAGGGGTGGATAGATATAGGGAGGCCAGCGACAACGTGTACGTGTTGAAGCATCTGGCAGATAGAGAGCTGGATAAGAAGGGAGGGAAATTGTACGCCCTGTTTATAGATTTGAAGGCGGCTTTTGATACGGTGGATAGGGGAAAGTTGTGGGAGGAGATGAGGAGGAGGGGGATCACGGAACATCTAATTGCGAGAGTGAAGGAAATATACATGGAGACTATGGCTAGGATAAAAGTGGGAGATAAGCTGAGCGACGTGTTTTGGACGACGAAGGGACTGAGGCAGGGATGTCCGCTGAGCCCAAGTCTGTTTGCACTGTATACGGCGGACCTGGAGGATAGATTGGGGAAGGGGCAAATGGGAGGGTTGGTGGTGGGAGGTAGAAAGGTGCATATGTTAGCATACGCAGATGACATCGTGGTCATGGCGAGAGAAGCGGCGGAGATGAAAGATATGATAAAGACATTGGAAAGATATTTTAGAGGGAAGGGCTGAAAGTGAATGTGGGGAAGACAAGGATGATGAAGTTTTGTAAGGGGGGGAGAAAAGGAACAGAAAACTGGAGATGGGAGGGAAAAGAAATCGAGGAGGTTACTCCCTTACTTGTGGTATGTGTTCAGGGAGGACAACAGGGAGGGGTCGCATGTGATAGCTATGGCAAAAAAGGCGAATAAGGTGATGGGACAAGTATGGGGTTGGGGGAAGAGAGTCTTTGGAAGGAATGTGGCAGCGAGGAAGATTATGTTTGAAGGCCTGGTTAGCAGTGTGATGATGTATGGAGCAGAGGTATGGGGATGGAGAGAGCAGGCAATGCTGGAGGACGTGCAAGCTAGATACTGGAGATGGGTGCTTGGGGTGGCGAGAGAAACACCGGGGTATATAGTGAGGGAAGAGGTAAAGGTGGATAAGGTCAGAGTGGAGGCGGGCAGGAGAGCAGTGAAATATGAAGAAAGAATAGAAGGGAGGCCAAACTGCGGGATCTTGGGGGAGTGTTGGAGGGAAATTAGAGAGGGAAAGATCAGATATGGGAAAGGAGACAGAGACAACTATTATAGACGAGCGGGCTACTCGGTAACTGAGATAAATAGTAGACGAAGGGTGGGTAGGGAGATGTGGAGGGAGTTGAGAGATAGGGACCGAGATGTGCAGAGACAGGAAAGAAGGACACAAATAAAAGAGGGGAGGTATAACGAAAGGTACAGGGACATAATTACGGAGGGGCTGCCTAGATACTTGTTATTGGAAGGAGATGAGGAAGGGAAGAAGTTGGTGGCTAGGTTCCGTTGTGGAAACGAGGAGAGAGCTAACAGATACTGGATGGCCGATGAGGAGAGGTGGTGTAGGCTATGCAGGGAGGAATGGGAAACGTTGGAACATATGTTGAATGGGTGCAGTGAGTTGAGGGAGGAGGAGTTGGACCGAGGGCAGATCTTAGGAGAGGGGGAGAGGGGAAACGATGGATGAGAATGGTTGTGGGGGTGAGGAGACAAAGGGATGGATGAGGGGAGGATTGGGCCGAGGGTATGGAAATGGAGGAAGAGGGTAGAGTGTGAAAATAATATACTAATAATATATATTAGAATGTATTAAGGGGAAAATTGAAAATATCAAAAACAATAAAATTATATGTAGAGTAAAGACGTAAAAAGTAATGGAACTATTTTCTTATAAAATAAATAATTAATACATTTGCAAATAAAAGAGTGTTAAAAAAGTTTAAAGACCAAATGTTTAATAGTTTGTCACTTTACATTAAAATAAATACTTTAGTTTGTTACTTTTAAAACATGTGCTTTTTAATTTGACAATCTAATCCTACATTCATACTCATTCGTTACTTTTATAAAAGTAATTGGGTACTAGTAACGAATACCTGATCACTTTTAATGAATAGAAGTAATCACTCATTTTTAGCCCATATTCGTTACTTGGATTCTTTAATAGTATAGGTACGTTACCAAGTTATTTTTTAATTTAACATGCTTAACAAAAACCCTGTTCATTCGTGATGTTTAGATCTCAATCTACAAATAATTGTGCGCACACGGCGTTTTTTTAGCTTACACTCGGCTATAAGTGGTTTATAACGCTGTAGTTTTAATTCTTAAATTATACGTTTTATTTTAGTTGCGTTTAAAAAGATATTTGTGTTTGCTTTTCAAATAAAAAAAAATCGTTCATAATCATCAATTTGAAAAAGATGGTTTTAGAAAAGTTGTGTTTTACTCTTTTTCAAATTTTTATTTCTTCTAAGACTGAAAGAAATTCAAAAAAGAAATCAAGCTTGGCTAACCACGTCAATTTTGAAGAAACAGATGATCAAACTCGAGCAAAATGCAATTATTACTACAAGATACTTATCTCCTTCAAGGGAGATTCTTCCTCAAACTGTATGAAACATACGAGAACAAAACATCCTTTAAAATAACAAAAGAGACATTGAGTCTCCAGTTCTACCAGTCTACCAAGTCTACCAGTTTAACGAATGAGGTAGTTGGTAAGGTTGCAAAGCAGCCCGGTTTAACATCATTTATAAAAGTGCCAATGAATATAGCGCGACATGCGCTAAAATTAAAAATGGATGTTGTAACATGGTGGAATTCAACATTTTATATGTTTGAAAGAATTTTGGAATTAAAAGACACGGCATCATCCTGCATAGGTTCTCTCCTTAATCCAGTACCCGGGCTAACTAGCCATGAATGGAACGTACTAGAAGAAATCGTTAAGTTCCTGAAACCATTTGAACAGCTTACTAAAGAGTTAAGTACAGAACATTTCGTGTCTTCATCAAAAATAATAGTATTGATAAATGCAATTAAAAACAAAGTTTACAATGACATCCAAAATGAAATATACAAAGATACCACAGTATACACCCTTGTAACATCAAGTTTATGAATCAGTGCTGACTACACGTGCTTTTACTGTCGAATCCCGACTGGGTAATTTTTCGGTGTTTTTTGGTACTTTTAATTTTGGTTTTTTGACTTACACGGTGCTAGTGAGTGTGCTGATTAACGGGTTTAATTCGTTATTCATCAGTATTAAGGTACTTTCATTTTAAAAGGATCTATCTTTCTGTTCTGACGCGAGTTTTCTTCGTGACCAGTTTTTTGCGAATCGCCGTACTTGCTCAGAGCGTAATGTCTCGTGAATGCCGCTCTTGCGGCGCGAAACAACTATGAAACAACCTGATTTGGAGTGCTCTGGAGAGTGCGGAGGTTCTTATCATGCGGTTTGCGCCAAGATTGCTAAATCGAACTTATCTCAATATAAAACCGAGGAAGTATTTTGGAAGTGTCCCAGCTGTAGGGGCGCTAATAATAGTTCGGTGGTTATTGAGGATGACTCTGCGACCTCTTCTTCGACTCCTTCTGTGATTGATTTGCATCGCATTTTACGGTCTATCCAAGCGGATATTAAGGTCAATTTCCTTTTTTGGGGATAAAATAAGTGACTTTGAGAAAACCCTTAAAGGTTTTAATGATAGAGTTAAACGAGTGGAAGGTGTCGCTGCGGAGAACGTCCAGTTGAGAGGGACGTCCGACTTGTCCTCACGTGTGCAGCATTTGGAACAGTACTCCAGGTTGAGTAATCTTATCTTGTCCGGCATTCCGGAGGGAAGAAATGAAAATTTGGGTGCGGTGATTTCTGATATTGGAGCGGTCATTGGTTGCCCGGTTGGTGGATCTGATGTTGACGCGGTTCATCGACTTCCTTCTCGTTCTCCCTCTGGAGAAGACGGTGCACATGGGATTGGCGGTGGAAGGAGAAATATTGTTGTAAAGTTTGTGTCTAGGAACTTGCGAAATCAGTTTCTTTNTTCACGCCGGGCACGTGTTCTACGTGGAACTTAAATTCCTGCAGGAGGAGGGACCAACGCGTTAGCTTGGCGTTTCGGTCTTTAAGTGTTTGTAGCCATAGCAGGGCTCTGTTATCCGTTCGCAGAGTGAACGGTCGATCCTCCAGGTAGGGTCGGAAATGGCGTATTCCCCAGACGACCGCCAGACACTCCTGTTCATTAATATGGTATTTCTGTTCGGCGGGCGAGAGTTTGGCGCTGGAAAATGCGACGATGCGACGGTCCGGTTCCTGGTAAAGGACTGCCGCTATGCCCCTTCCGCTTGCGTCTGTTTGTAGCACGAACGGCTTCCCAAGGTCGGGCCGGTATAGTTGTAAGTCTTTGTTAAGGATGTTCTTGATGTCGTTGAAGGCCTTCTCGGCTGCATCATTCCACCGGAATGGCCGACGTCCACGTAGGAGATCAGTTAAGGGAGACAGGACTTCTGCGCAACGAGGGATAAACGCCCTCATCCAATTGGCGAGCCCCAGGAAGGATTGTAGTTGCCTCTTTGTTCTCGGCCGCTGTGTTCGTAACATCCCATCGATATGCGTTGGGAGCGGTTTAATCCCTTCCGGGGTTATTCTATGCCCCAAGTAATCTATGCTCGTGGCACCAAACAAGCATTTTTCTGGCGAAAGTCGCAAGTGATGTTGTTGCAGCCTTTCGAAGACCAAGCCGAGGTGCAGCAAGTGCTCTTCCCAGTCTTTGCTGAAGATAATAACGTCGTCGAGATAGACCAGAGCGAATCTTCTCAGGTACCCGGGCAGGACTTCCTGGGTCATAAGCCGTTGAAACGTTGCCGGGGCGTTCTTCAAGCCGAACGGCATGACCCGGAATTGGTAGGTGGCTCCATCTGGGGTGGAGAAGGCAGTCAGGTGTTTCGTTTCTTCGGACATGGGAATTTGCCAGTACCCGGAGCGCAAATCCAATGTTGAGAAAACCTTGGCGTGGCTGAGGTCCCTCAAGGTTTCGTGAATTATGGGTAAGGCAGAGGATTCGTCGCGGGTCTGACTGTTCAGGCGCCGATAGTCTACGCACAGGCGGGTGCTCCCATTCTTTTTAGATACCAGCACAATCGGTGACGAGTACTCGGAGCGACTTGCTTCTATCACACCCTCGCTGAGCATTTTCTCCACCTCCTTCGTTATTGTTTCCGTTTTTGTGGCCAAGTATCGGTAGGGTGGCAGTCGGAATGGCGTTGCCCCTGGGAGCTCAAGTTTGTGTTCCGTGGTCCCAGTGGTTGAGTCTGCGACGCTGGAAAACAGGTTGCTTGGGTGGCGCAAGTGTCCCGCAGCGGTTGGTAAGACGAGATGTGACTCGCATGGACAAAATTACTTGTCGAGCCAGAATCGAGGAGGGCCAGGTAGCGTTTATCGGCAACCTCGATTGTGACGGTGGGCCGGGTTCCTCCAGCGATGAAATTACTGCGGCCGTCCGGTCTGCGTTGTGTGAACGGCCGCCTTCTCGTTTCCCGGAATATCGCTTCTTTGTAGGGGACAGTCGCGATTCCAATGATGCCCGGGACAGTACCAACATCGGGGAACCTTCTTCTTGGGGTCCTCGGTGCCTCCTTCAGGCGTCTTCTTCCCCTTTGAAGGTGGTATTGTTGTGGATTGTTTGAGGAAGCCAGACCTCTTCAGAAGTGCCTCCGTGCGAATTGCTTTATGTCGCAACTCGTGTATGTTAGCCGGCGTAGGGGACAGGTGCAGCTGTAGCTGGGGTAACAGCAGGGCAACCATCGTCGTCCGGTTTTCGATGGAGACGCCGGGCTTGCAGGTGCTTGCGTTTCAAAAACGCCTGCACCGATTCATCAGCCCGCTGCTGGCGGCTGAAATATTGGCCGTTGATTTGGGCCAATATTTGCGGACTGTTGAATCTTTCCAACAGCGCTTGGTGAAATTCCGCAAAAGACATCTCCAGATCATCGAATGCACTCCACCACACAGCGGCATCGTCTTGAAGAAAACTGGCTGCTTTCTTTGTTTGTTCCGCTGGTGGAGTGCCAGTGTCGGTGAAATATTCCTTTGTTGCCCCGACAAAGTCTGCAGGGTCCTCCAAGGAATCGCCGGTGAAGCACGGGGGCTCCGTTTTTGCGATGCACACGTGTTCGGCCAATAACGTTGCCAGGGCACAAACCTGTGGATGAGCGGTCGCATTGTCTTTTTTTGGTTCTTCATCCGTCTTCTCCATCTTCTGCGTTTTCATCGGTTGAGTGGGCCCCTCTTCGTCCGAAAAGTTTGCCAAGTCTTCCTTGCTGAGGTAGGGCCGTCCGGCCGTTGAACGGCTTCTCGTCGTAGGAGCCTTCGGCATTCCAGAGCCCCACGTTGTTGGGCGCTAATTGTTACCGTGGTGTTTTTTTTGTTAAAAGCAGACGGTTGGTTTGAATATGTTTATTTACAATTATGTACAAGGGATATTTACAAGGATTATATGTACAGGTACGGCGAATGACGACCATCGACGGAGAGCGTCGAAGGCAGGCGTCGTTTGAATATGAGACTTGTATCTTCTTGACGTTGTCTTGTTGTCGCTGTTCGGTTGGAACTGACTTCTTTCTGCCCTCACCCTTCTTTTAACCCCAAGGGTGGCTAGGGTGAACAAAAGCGACCAATCGCTGAGCGGCACCGCTGTCCGAACTGCCGGACCAATGGCGTGGGCCGAACAGCACCCTGGTGGGGGTTGCGGGGGTAACACCTGCGGCGTTCCGGCTGCGGCATTTCCCTACCAAGTGGAAATGCGCGGACGTCGTCGTGTTACCGAAACCCGGGGCGAACCTAACGTTCCCGCAAAGCTACAGGCCCATCAGTTTGCTTTCTTGTCTCGGCAAGGTATGCGAGAGGATCGTCCAGACGAGGCTACAAAGATCAGTTCAAGATCTTAAGCTCATTCAGGACGAACAGTTTGGTTTCCGACCCAAACATTCGACCGTACACCAGGTACTGCGACTTGTCGAATACATAACCGAAGGCTTCAATCGAAAGCAAAGCACTTGTGCGGCGCTTTTCGATGTTGCCAAGGCGTTCGACAAAGTATGGCATGAAGGACTTTTGTTCAAAATGCTAGAAGCGGGCGTGCCCCTGGCGTTGGTTCAATTGATCGCGTCCTATCTTGGCGGTAGGAAGGCGCGCATCAAATTGAACGGTACGCGTTCGACAGAGCGAATCCTAACTGCTGGCGTCCCTCAGGGGTCGTTGCTTTCACCGATACTCTTTTGTATCTTTGTTAGCGACCTACCCCGGTGCGAGGGCACTCAGTTAGCGATGTACGCCGACGATGTATGCATCTACAGCAGATCTTGGTCCCCCGAGATCGCCGCTCGTAGACTGCAGACAGCATCGGATCAGCTGCAAGACTACTTCGCAAAGTGGCGGGTCAAAATCAACGCTGATAAAAGTACCGCAGTACTCTTTACTCGGCGTAGACAGAGACCCCCCGATGCGTTGGTACTGCGNTCCCTGTACCTAGTTTTCATTCGAATGCCGAGGACCTTTGGTTGAGTGTATGCTTTTGTGGCTCGCGAGTGTTGTTATGCTGCGTATATTTACCTCCAAGTGATTCTGTGTCATTTAACCTTTTCCTCCGTCAACTTCAGTACGTGCGCGACCGGTCTCCAGACACACCTATACTATTGGTGGGTGATTTCAATGTTCCCAACATTTCTTGGGCCGCATCAGTCGCGGGGAACCTTGTGCCTGTTGTCGTCGCTAACCCTCGTGCGACTGAGTTACTTCTTACTATTTCTTATTGTAATTTGTCTCAATTTAATAATATTGCTAACAATAACTCTAGATACCTAGATTTAATTTTGTGCAACTCGGGAGGAGTCGATTCGGTACGTTCCTGTAACGATCCGCTAGTTGACTTGGATGGGCATCACCCTGCTTTAGAATTTGTGTTTAAGTTTGATAAACGTCATGTCTTGCGTGAGAGCCCATCGGTCACCTGGAGGTTTGATCGTGCGGATTTTGACTGTCTCAGGGGTGGGCTGGCAAGTGTTGATTGGCGCAGTTTATTTAGTTTGTTAGATGTAGATCTCTGTGTTGATACTTTTTATTCTGTCTTGTATGGGTATATGAATGAATTCGTTCCCCAGAGCTTCTCCCGTAATAATCGTTTTCCTCACTGGTATACGCCTTCTACTATTAAATCTGTTAAAGAAAAATTGAAATACCATAAAAAGTGGAAGAGATGGGGTAATCGAAACGACTATCTTTCCTTTAGCTTCCAGCGCAAGCGTGCCAAAGCTTTAATTGCTGCTGATTATCGCACTTATCTGAATCGCGTTCAGAGTAACTTGATTGATTGCCCATCTAGTTTGTGGTCTTTTGTTAAAAGTAAAAGACGCGGTGGCGGCGGTATTCCGTCTCGAATGGAGCTGAACGGTGAAGTGGCGGATGACGGGAAGCGTATAACTGAACTTTTCTCTCAGTTTTTTAGCTCTGTTTATATCGACGGTTGCCTGAATACCTCTCACAAGCGAAATGTTATTTACCAATCGCAGCCGTGGTTCTCTGAACGTGATGTTTCTCACCTTCTGACACAAGTCGACCATAAATTGGGCCCTGGCCCCGATGGCTTGCCGGGACACTTTATTGCTAAATGTGCAGGGGAGTTAGCAACTCCTCTATTCATTATCTTCAGCCGCTCCATTGAAAATTCAGTCTTTCCCTCTGAATGGAAAAAAGCCTTCATAACTCCAGTCTTTAAATCGGGTAGCAGACATTTTGTGTGCAACTATCGTCCAATTTCCCTATTATCCATTGTTTCGAAGGTCTTTGAAAAATTAATTTATGACAACTTCTATAGCTATCTTCGACCTGCTATTATCCTTCAACAACACGGTTTTTTGCGTGGGCGATCAGTTGAGACGAATCTGGTTGCGTTTGTTCAATACATTCAGGATTCTATGAATGATAACTCTCAGGTGGATGCTATCTACACCGATCTGACAAATACTTCACCATAACATTCTTATGGATAAGCTGAACAAGTTTAACCTATCTAACGGGCTGTCTCTATGGATTTCGTCCTATATATCTAAGAGATTTCAAGCAGTGAAAGTAAATAATTTCATATCTAGTTTTACTCCTGTTACATCTGGTGTACCTCAAGGTAGCCATCTTGGACCTATTTTATTTCTAGCCTATATAAATGATGTTTCTGAGTGCTTTCATTATTCGAATTTTTCTCTTTTCGCTGATGACTGTAAAATTTTTGCTAGCATCAGGTCTGCTTCTGACTGTATTCGGTTGCAAGATGACATTGACAGATTTGATTCTTATTGCTCACAAAATTACTTATTTCTAAATCCTGATAAGTGTTGTCAGATCACGTTCAGTAGAAAGAGATATAATGTTAACTTCAAATATATGATAGGTCCGCATTATCTTACTCAATCCTCTTCAGTTAAAGATCTTGGCGTTGTTCTGGATTCTAGACTACTCTATCGCGATCATATTACTTCTATCGTTTCTGAAGCTACTAAGCGCCTAGGATTTATCATTAGGATTTCTCGTCCATTTACTAACGTCCGCTGCATTACTTCTTTATATATGGCATACGTTGCTAGCGGTTTAAATTTCGCTTCAGTAGTATGGAGTCCTGCCTATAATATTTACATCGACCTTATTGAGGGCCTACAGAGAACATTTATCCGTTATCTTGCTCACAAATTTTATCTTCCGTACTGCCCTTATTCCCAAAGATGCCAGGTGTTTGGTCTAAGATCTCTCTGTGGCCGTCGACACAGTACGGACCTATTGTTCCTGTTCAAACTAGTTAATGGAGTTCTCGACGCTCCGGTTCTTTTAGAGCAGATTCACTTTAATGTTCCTTCTTATGCTACTCGATCACCGTTTTTGTTCAGACTACCTGCTTCTGGATCTAGTGCGCATGCCGGTTCACCTCTGTTGAGACTGATGCACACTTGCAATGTTTATTGTTTCAATGTTGATTTCTTTTGTAATTCAATGATGTCGTTTAAAAAATCCGTTTTAACTTTAAGTATTTGTCATTAGTTTTTTC
>NW_019282477.1:60202-75743 GCF_000648695.1 Onthophagus taurus
TTCACGACGATTACAAATATGTCAAAATTGACGTTGACATTCTTAACCGGAAGTTGACCATAACTTCATTAATATTGAAGATAAGTATGTCGTGTTTGTACTCATTTTAAAGGATTTTTAATAAAGATTACAAATATGTCAAAATTCAGGTTAACATTTTAAACCTGATGTTAATTATCATATAATAGAAGTTTTATAACTGAAGTTAATCTAGTGTTAGTCACTTTTCCGCACTTTCTTTTTATTTTTAACGTTTTTTTTTGGGTCATTTCACACTGATTAAGAAAAATCGTCGATTTTTAAGCCACATTATGTGTCTTAAAAAAAGAGCGTTCTTAAATTTTAACCTACAAAGTTGTAACACTTCGTCCTTAATTTCATTTTACAACTTTTTAAACTGTAATTTTGTAAATTAGTACATCGATATGATCTTTTGTGATCTTTTGTAACAAAAGAAAAAAAATATTAAGAAACTTGTTTGTAAAATGGGTAGGATGAGGAATGTTAATATATTTGAAGAGTATTTGAAGATGGCCAAGGCCCGAAATTAGTTAGACTTAAATTCTATATAAAATAGAAACCAGTTGAAAAGTACAAAATCAAACTCTAGATAATTTTCTACGAGATTTTGACTCTAGTATTTGTGATTAAATTTATGCCACAACTTACAGAAACACCCTGTATAATTATAAAACGACTGACTAAGCAGATTTTGTACTTTTGATGGCTGTCATCAGTGTTCTGTGATAAAAATAGACAGGCACCAAACAATTTTCAATAGTTTGAGCCTGCCTACTCTGAGAAGTCTTATATTTTTAGAGAGATGAAAACGAAAATCCCGTTTTTCTCAACATTGTTGATTTGTGGCTTAGTCAAGTGATGCATAACGCGGTCCAATTTGGACGGATTTGTAACAATTCTGTTCGCAACGGCTATTACTACACCGCTTTCATTTATTTTAGCCTCATTTCCTTGTTTGACTACTTTCATTCCTCTTCTCGTGACTGCTCCTTCTGAGAAAAGATTTTTCTTCAACTCCGGAACATACCATACATCTTTCATTACACATCTTCTCCAGTTTGATCCTGTTCAACCTGAGTTCTCCATTACCAAGTTTTATACTTAAATTATCTTGTGCTCTGTAGGACGAAAATCAACTTTTATTACTTTTATGTCCTCCTCTGGCAATTTTTATCTACAGCTGAATTGAAAGATCCAAAGTTTTTGGAATTGCTAGTAGTTCCAAAAACTTTGTTTGGCAAAATGACCTTTTTGCTTAAAATTGTAATAAGTAATTTTCTTTTTTGGTTTCTTATTGAAGGCTGTAGCTAAGGCGTGTTCTGTAGTATCTGTTGCGGTAAGGCTTCATCAATCAACCTTGATGAAAAATTTCGAAGAGTTTGTTTTGTTTCATCTACAAACAACCAAGCTAGTCTAAAAGTTCTGTATTTACTTAGAATCTAGTTGGTGGTTTAAAGTAATACTAATTTTTTTTCGATAAAAGCAGTTTGGATATGTTAAGGTTATGTATTGTTTACATTTTTTTTTAAAAGAAGAAGTGGTGCCAACCCAAAAAAATAACTTTTTTAATTCGGTTTATTTTAATCTTTTTTTTGCGATACTTTTTTTACTTCTTTCCCATTGTTTGCAAATTCGCGACGAATTGCTTTTTCTCACCGTCGTATACAAGAGATAATGCGTAATTGTCATTGCAAAAGAGTCTCTTTTTTCGGCGATTTCATGCGTAGGTGAAATCGATTTTTTTTATAACCTCACTTTTTTTTTATAACAGCAACAGTTTTTTTATAACAACACCTTTTTATAACCCCATTTTTAATCGTTTTTTTTGTTCACTTTAACAATAATTTAGGTTCACTTAGATTAAAACACGAAAAATTAAATTCAAAAATTAATTGGTTATTTTAAAAGGTGCAAATCTCGTTCTTGAGCTTAACATTGACCCCGTTTACAAAAAATAATAAGAAATGCTTTATTATCGATTTAATTTTGATATTTATTAGTTTTAATTATTAATTATAACTGTCACTTTGACGTTTACAAACGTCAAATTTTTTGAAACGTCATTAATTTTCGATATTGCAATTTTAATCGATAATTTTTAAAATCCGCTATAAAATTAATTTCTTGAAGGATCCTTGTGGAAATATCACCAATTATTAATTAAAGTTTCCTCTTTTTAATGCAAAAAGCCGTTTTAAAAAATCACTTGTAGTTCATGAGAAATAAATCTTTGAAATAATCGACAATTTTTTCGAATTTTGCAATTTTCGCCGATTAAGTTTTAAAAATTCGTATAAAATCCATTTCTTGGAATATGAGTATGAAAATTTCCCAAAGTGTTAATAAAAGTGTCCTCTTTCCAATGAACCAACCCGTTTTGAAAAATAACTTTTAGTTTTTGAGAAAACAATATTTGAAGTTTTGATAAAATTTTCGATGTTGCAATTTTCATCGATAATTTTCAAAATTCGCTATAAAATTAATTTCTTGAAGGATCCTTGTGGAAATATCACCAATTATTAATTAAAGTATCCTCTTTTTAATGCAAAAAGCCGTTTTGAAAAATCACTTTTAGTTCTTGAGAAATAAATTTTTGAAATAATCGACAATTTTTTCGAATTTTGCAATTTTCGCCGATTAAGTTTTAAAAATTCGTATAAAATCCATTTCTTGGAATATGAGTATAAAAATTTCCCAAAGTGTTAACAAAAGTGTCCTCTTTCCAATGAAGTAATAGGTTTTGAAAAATAACTTGTAGTTTTTGAGAAAACAATATTTGAAGTTTTGATAAAATTTTCGATATTGCAATTTTAATCGATAATTTTTAAAATCCGTTATAAAATTAATTTCTTGAAGGATCCTTGTGGAAATATCACTAATTATTAATTAAAGTGCCCTCTTTTTAATGCAAAAAGCCGTTTTGAAAAATCACTTTTAGTTTTTGAGAAATAAATTTTTGAAATGATCGACAATTTTTTCGAATTTTGCAATTTTCGCCGATTAAGTTTTAAAAATTCGTATAAAATCCATTTCTTGGAATATGAGTATGAAAATTTCCCAAAGTGTTAATAAAAGTGTCCTCTTTCCAATGAACCAACCCGTTTTGAAAAATAACTTTTAGTTTTTGAGAAAACAATATTTGAAGTTTTGATAAAATTTTCGATGTTGCAATTTTCATCAATTACTTTCAAAATTCGCTATAAAATTAATTTCTTGAAGGATCGTTGTGGAAATATCACCAATTATTAATTAAAGTATTCTCTTTTTAATGCAAAAAGCCGTTTTAAAAAATCACTTTTAGTTTTTGAGAAATAACAAACATTTCTTAGAATAATTTTGATTGTACTTTTTAATTAATAAATTAATTACTAATTCGTTATTGAGCTCGCGCTTCCTGAAAAAAAGAACAAAAACCTTTTTCACACTCTTTCTCGTTCTTTTCGCAAATCTTCTTCATGGCGTTTAAACAAACGTTCAATTTGCATAATCGTGAGAAGCGTAATGTGTTTCAATTACCGCGAATAAATAATAATAATAATAATACATATAAAAAGGTGCACCGTTCGAATTACTCATTATTGTTCTCGAAGAAAACATCTTTTCCTCAACCTCAATAAATCCGAAAAAATAATTCCATCCGAGTCAAAACATAATTTTAATTTTCAATTTAATCTTATCACTTTCATTACGATCTTTTTTAAATTACCTTTTCTCCTTCTCCTTTTTTTTTTCTTTCTTCAATGCAACATTTTGAATCCGCGTGCAGCTATAAAAACATCGCGTCAACATCGGCGAGAGGCGATTGTTAAAACAAAAGCCGGGTTGTTCATAGCCACCCGAGATTCTTCCCGATTTAAATTAATTAATTAATTATTAATAATAAAGTGATTATTTTTTGGATTTTTCTTATTAAACGGTGAGTTTTGTGGTGAGTTGAGCAAAAAATTTAATTTTTTTTGATTCATTTTTATGTAGATAACTCAAAAACATTAAAACGTAAACATAATTTTAATTAGTAAACAAGTTTCGGTTCTAAATTTATAAATTTTGGCACGGATTCGAGTCGAAATATAACAACGTACGCACACCAACGAAAGAAAAACATAAATAAACTGTTAAAGGTGTGCTTTAGATGCGTTTCGACTTTAATCCATTGTATTTTAACGGTTAGTTTCTTGTGTTTTGAAGGTTTTTGTTTTAATTTGAAGGTTTATGTTAAATTTTTTTATATTATTGTTATTATTTTGTTATCACTAACGTTTTAAAATTGTTTTTGTAATTATTATTATTATTCTAATGTTTTCAATTGGTTTTACACGTCATAAGAATGCTTCAAAATTCCAAAATTATCACAATTATTTAAAAAAAAAACAACATATTTTAATGATTTCGAAGCAGAAATATTTCCAATGACGCATTTATTAAAAATTTACTTAATTTTTTATTACAATAACGTTTTTTTTCCTTGAATTAATAATTGTCCTTTTTATTTGTATTCATAACTGGGTTAAATTAATATTATTTTCCATTTTTAGTTGAATAATAATGCATCACATCTTCGATAAAATCAAAAAACATTGGGAATACGGACTCGGAAGAACGGTAAGTGTCTCTTTAGTTGCAATTTAAAGTTTATTGACGTTTTTTTCTTCGCAATCACAATCGTTTATTGCAACATTTTTTTTAACATAATTGACGGTTGTCTTCGTCGGAAAAAAATAATGTATGCAATTACGATGATAATAATCCGTTGCATTCAAACCAATTTTTCTTAAACTCGTGTGCTTAAACACAACTGTTGAACTTGACATTGAAAACGACACGAAATTTAAAAAATAAGTAAGTTATCGTTGCTTAAATTACAAACATCCGGATAAGAATGATTTAATAAAAATCACTTCATTGATCTTATTATATTAAAAAATTGCTGGAAAAAAACAATCTTATTTATCAATTTCTAACTTTCCGCATCGCTTCCCACATCCATTCAAGTACAAGTTCAGGGTTATTTTAATTTTTAATATTTTCATTTTTTTTATTTATTAATTATAAATAAATCTTTTTAGGCAATAGCTGCAATTTGTGCCCATTCCGTTTCGATATCAATCGGAATCTGCCAAGGATACAGTGCCATTTTAATCCCACAACTTTTAAACTCAACGGAAAGCATTAAAATAGACTTAGAACAAGCTTCTTGGCTGGGTAAGTCCAAAAAATCGATTAATTATTAATAAAATTGGTCGAGAAGGTCGATATATATAGTATAGGTGTTGCTCTCTTCCTAATTTCACCGGAAACGTTTCATAAATTGGTTCAAGGTGATTTTTACTTCCTCAACCCAACTCGGTTTACTCGGTTTTGCTTCCACATTATATTATTCGTTTACTGATTAATGGCTTTAAGCGACAAGAATTGTATCAAGGTTATAATCTTGAAAACAATAAATATTGCGAGATATAGTTGCGTTACATTCTTCTTATTTCTTCGGTTATTTATTCCAACTCATTTTATAATAAGCATAACCTTGCCCAAGAAACTTGTCAGTGTTAAGGTCGATGCGTGGATTTAAGCTACATCGATTTATAACACAAAATAAAATCATTTTTTTATTAATTAATTGTATTTCTTATTATAAATTATAATTAAATTAATTTAAATATCAACTTCAACTTCATTTCGATAGATGGCGTTATTTTATTAATGACTTTTGTGTTATTAAAGTTAAGTGCACGTGTAATAATGAATAATAAATAGCATTAAGAAGAGCTTTCGACTCTTCACAGTACCACGAGAAAAAAAGAAAGGAAATTTGGTGTAATTTTATCAATAAACGACATAATTTTAAATTTCCTGCTTGACTTTCGAGCCAAAATGGCGGCAAACCGCGATACTTTGATAATCTAGGGACTTTATGTGCCGCCATTTATAAAATTAAAATATGTGTAAAATAAGTTGCATATATTTTAGAATTTCTTGCTTAGCAAAAAAATCGATAATATATCCTTCGAGAACAACACCGAACCACAGGATAACTAGAAATGACGACGTCGATTCGTTTGATGTTGGCGGAACCCAAGGTTTATATATAAGAGGTTGTCTAGGTTCGTACGCAACCATACTGCGCATTACGTCACATGTGGAAAATAATACCGCCAAGCAATTCAAATTAAACAAAGGCATGGAGCACCACATGGCCATGAGGTTGCGTGCGCAATCCGTGATCGCTTACGTCACGAAACACTACTGCTCTTGCCCCTCGCCCACAAACTAAAATCAAAGTATTGCAGCATAGGAACTTAGACAACCTTTAATATATAAACCTTGGGCGGAACTTCGTTTTGTGACCTCGATTTAAAATCCGCCACCTTATCGCGAGTTACCAAAAGCATAGAATCGAGGTCCGTTGAGTAAACATACTGTATAAGGTTATCCAACTCCCTATGAAGGCTGTTGTAATGAACGTATCCATCTTTAGAGACGTGTAGCTAAACCTAAATGATTCTAGTTCTAGGTATAGTGTTAGTTTTAGTGATAGTGCTAGTATAAAACCAGAACTAACAATAGACCTAGAACTATAGAATCATTTGGGTTTAGCCGTCTTAAGAGACGTTCGGCTAAACCCAAATGTTTCTAGTTCTAGGTCTAATGTTAGTTCTAGTGACAATACAATTATAAAACTAGAACTAACACTATACCAAAGATTAAAGAGTAAACAAGATGCGACGCTAGAGTGAGAAACTTTAGTTTTGAAAAGAGATAGGAAGACATTCCAATTTAAATGTCCTGACTATAACAAACCACACCTACAAATGTGACGAATCGCAATCACTGGGTCGCAATCCAATTTTGGGTCGAGAAGGGTCGAAAAATGGGTTGCGTAAATATCTATTATCATCACAAGTATTATATTTAATAATAGATTTAATTTCTTATGGGTCCCATTAACATTTTATTGATATTTTTGGGTCGCTATTTAAAAAAGTTTGCGGAACGCTGTTCTAACGTATAACCAAGTGTAACTCTCATTCATTTGTGATTTTTACTGTATGTATTACGTGTATTACCAAAGATTAAAGAGTAAACGAAGAATTATTGAAGATGGAGAATTATTCGCAAAGACGTGGACACATTTGCTCCTACAAAGAGTGTAAAAATTCATTTTATAACGCAAAAAGTGTTAGTTTTTTTAGGTTTCCAAAGAATGTGGAAATGTAAGTTTTTCTACCTAATAATAACATTGAAAGAACTGATTTAAGTAAATGTTTTATAGGAGCAAGTGTTGGTGTGTAGCCTGTGGACGAAATGATTTATTATTAAAAAAAGATCCTATAGAGTTAAATTTAAAACATCGTGTTTGTAGCATACATTTCACAGATGACATGTTTATGAATAATGAAAAAAAACGGTTACTACCACTAGCTACTCCTATGCAGTGGATAGATAGGATGGAGCATAGTGATAATGACATGCTAATAGTTACATGTAAGACTTTGAATCGTATGAAACATGTTGATATGTAACAATAATTAATTTTAGGTAAACCTACAAACAGTTCAGTTGATATTGAAAAATCAAAATTAAAAAGTATCCAAATACTATCCGACATTACTATTGGTATATACTTAAATTATTTAATATAATATAGTTATATCTGTATAATATAACGTTTTTCAGCACCATCTTCGTCTGCTGTATCCAACACAAATCATGCGCTTGTTCCACCTGCAATAGACAATCAATCTGTTCAAACACCATTGTCATTATCTTGGTCAACGCCACGTAAAATTAAATATAGACAAATTATAAAACAGCTTAGGACTAAAAATTCACATCTACTAAAAAGAACGACAGTGTTAAAAAATAACCAAGACATTAATGTAGAAGATTTTAAAAAACTATGTGATAAATTTTTAACACCATCATTTTCGAATTTTGTGAAAATTCAAATAGAACAGACAAAGAGAAGTCCAGCAGGACATAGATATACCAGTGAATTAAAAAAAAATGCGTTATCCCTTTATTTTCTTGGTCCAAAATGCTACAGGCATTTGCAAAAAATGTTCATTCTACCATCTCCACTAGTTCTACAACGATTTGTAAAAAAGTTAACATTAACAGCTGGGTTTAATGATAATTTATATGAATTGCTCAACTTAAAAATTAAACGGTTTGATGACAAAAAGTGTTTAATTTGTATGGACGATATCATTATAAAGAGTCACCTATTTTATGATTATGGGAAGGATGAAATAATTGGACTGGAAGATAATGGTCTCAGAAAAACTGCAGTCCCAGCAGATAGAGTGACAGTGTTAATGTTAAAATCGCAGAAAAACCAATTATTGCTAAGGAAATGAAAGATATTTTAATACAGCATATCACAAAATTGACTGCTATTGGTGTAGATGTAGTAGCAGTTGTAAGCGATATGGGATCCAATTTTATATCACTTTCACAGCTATTGTGTGTTACTCCTGAAAATCCACACTTTCGCGTAAATGATGTGATCATTGGATACTATTTTGATCCACCACATTTAATAAAAGCAACGAGAAACAATTTACTAAATAATGTTTTCCAGTGGGAAAATCAAAGGACATCATGGGACCATCTCGTTAATTTTTACAATAAAGATTGTTTATTAAATAGTCGAATTGCGCCTAAATTAACAAACATCCACATTAATCCAAATAATTTTCAAAGGATGCGTGTAAAGTATGCAACTCAAGTAATAAGCGCTACTGTAGCAGCTGGTCTTGAAACATACATTAAATTAAATGCATTACCACAAGACGCTATGGCAACAAACTGTTTATCGAAAAATTTGATAAACTATTCCAAATACTCTGATAAAAAATATAGAAGACCGTTCAAAGGAGAACAATATCAAATAGATTTTTTAAACGACATGTTAATTTTTTTAAATAAAATAAGAATATACAATAAAAGCGGCAAAGATGTTGAAAATTATGTAAAATTTATAAATGCATGGAAAATTTTGAAAACGTTCAACATACAGCATGTCAAGAAAGTAATTTACAACCCCAAAGAATTGAAATAATTGAATTATCACTGACAAACAGTGATTATCGCACACTTACGCTACCGGAACAGAATGCATTTAAATATATTTGTGGCTACTTAATTAATAAATGTTTAAAAGTTCATTCATGCCCCATATGCAATCAGTTTGCAGATAAAAAATATGAAGTAGACCTTAGTAATATATATGTACACCCATTTGTCAACCCATTTGGAGCTTTAAGGACACCACACGAAAATTTTTACACATATATATACTCCTTAGAAAAGATATTTTTTGAAAACATTTTAAATTTGGTAAATACTCCCAAAGTAGATAGTCAATTATATTTAATGTTTAACAGAGTGCAGTTAAATCATCCGTGCCCTAATTTTCCTATAACCTATCTAATCAAGCTGTTTACTAGGTTTCGATTGTTTTATTTAATGAAATATACAAATATTAATTTTAAAACAACTACAAAAAAAAATAGAAAATTAAATATTCTTATGAATTTATAAACTAGATTACCTAGTTATAATAAAAACATTATTAAATAATTATTATATTATTATTATTTATATATTATATTATTATTATTATTACATATCCACAGGTTTTTCATAATATTTATTATTTAAAAAAAAAGGACAATTTTAAAATTCCCGCCTTTTGTGCATTCCAATTTAAAGGTCCACAGCGTTCAAGGTCATACAAAATGGCAGCCCTACATCAAAGGTGCCGACACGAAGCGTCGCATCTTGTTTACTCTTTAATCTTTGACTATACCTAGAACAAGAATCATTCGGGTTTAGCCGTCTTTAGAGACGTGCGGCTAAACCAAAATGATTCTAGTTCTAGGTCTAGTGTTAGTTCTACATAGTAACAGTGCTAGTGTAAAACTAGAACTAACATTCTAGTTCTAGTCTCTAGGCTCTAGTCTAGTTCTAGGTCTAGTGTTAGTTCTAGTTTTACACTAGCACTGTTACTATGTAGAACTAACACTAGACCTAGAACTAGACACATTCTAGTCCTCAGATGCACGGCTAAACCCGAAACTTTATACACTGACCGGCAAAAAAAACCGGCCACTAAAATGTAGATACAATTTCAAAGCTGGCTTACTCGCGAACCACTCATTCAATTTTGATCGAAAGGTTGATTCTTCTGTAATAATCCTGCGATAGAAATTTTTATTCGGATATTAATTTGAGCATATACGGAGTGCAAGAATGAGAAAACCTTTTTTTCTCGAAATTTGTAATACCCTATAGGGTGCGGCTGTTACAGCAGAGGGTGTTAACTGCAATCAAACGGTAGCCCAATCTTTTCTGAGCATTTATTCACTCTATTATCTCTGTTACTAACGAAGATGCAGTATTTTAACGCGATCGCCTGTGAAAACAAGACGACTGACAATAGTAGCTGATGACCGCTTTATTGTTCTAAGCAATCGTAGAACGACAGCTGTAGAAGCTCGGTGTTGTCTTCAAATGGTGCATGTTGTTGATATCAGTGAGAGAACCATTCGCTGAAAACTTGTTAGATGAGGTCTCGCTGCAAGAAGGCAGCCAAAGGACCGAGGCTGCTTCCACGATATCTGCGCGCTTACATGTAAATTGGGAGATCGAGCAATGGAGGAAAGTGCTTTTTACGGATGAGTAGTGGTTTTGTCTATCACCTATGATCGATGAGCGAATATGAAGACGTTGAAATGAATGTCAGTGAAGAGCACCTTACCCCATTCAGATGTCTCTGGAGCAACCGAGCTCTTTTGGCAGGTCTTCTTCACTTTTATCAAGTCTTTGATGAATAGTTCTTTCACTTACGTCAACCCCATGCTGTACGGGATTTTTTTTCTTATTTTTACCAGAACAGGAATGGGTGGGCCTCTCACCCGGTGCCCGCTTGACGTAGAGTTTCGGGACACCTGTATATATTTTCTCTTTGTTCTATATGGGATAGAATAAAATCATATTATTATTATTATTAAAGTCACCCACGATAATGATCATGATCTGGATATTTATCACGCATAGTAGATACATTGGATAAGAAGAGATCAAGTCCATAGGGACGACGTGGAGACCTCTCTTGGCGGCGACAAGAACTCCTCCACCATCTCGCTTGGTAGACACTGTTGATTCAATGTCACGACGATATACAATATATGAAGGGTTGAGAAGTTCCCCGTCGGACATCGTAGAGTTAAGAAAGGTCTCGGTAAGACAAATAAAATCTATCGACAGCGCATAGGAATTAACTGAAGTAGTATTCGTTTTGGAACGTAGGCCTCGGACATTTTGGTAGTAGAAGCTAAGGCCCACGAATAATGAAGTGATATGCACCTGATAAATAGTTTATGTTGAAGAGAAAGTTTCTTTTGACTGCAGCTCCACCTTTATTTTTGTACAATGCAAAATAATAATACTTAAGAAATGAAGTTTGATATTTTAATATTTAAGAACTCTAACAACAATTTTTTACAAAACTAAAATACTTCAAACCATTCCGGAGATACACCCTGTATTTATGAACAACCCATGCATCATGGTGATGTATTGGAATTTTGTTTTGAAATAATTTAATAATACAGAGAGAGATAGGAAGAATACTGTGATAATTAGGTACTTTCAATATTAATTACTCCCGATCTCAAACATACAGTGTGTTAATTAATTATTGTACCCTACGTCATTATTGCCAATACTGTGATATTGGTTGCATACTTTCAATGATGACGTGGGGTACGATAATTAATTAACACACTTTATCACGATTATTAATCCGAGGGCACTTTTATAGAATAACTCGAGTCATTAATCTGTCTTTTTGTGTTTGTCTTTGTTCTTATCTTTGATAATAATCCACGTGGTAGTAAACCGAAAATATCAACCATACACACATAGCTTAATTTTTTTTTCTTATTTTTATTAATTAACTTAAATTAATTGAAATTATTCAATTTCAGCTAGTTTTGGTGCTATAACAAACCCAATCGGCTCAATCCTCTCCGGTTTAATCGCCGAATGGTTCGGAAGAAAAATTTCAATCCAATTTAGTTCAATCCCGTTCATAATCGGATGGATTTGTGTAAGTTTATCGGAAAACATCCACATATTATACATCGGAAGACTCATAACAGGGATAGCAGCCGGAATGGCGACTGCGAGTTACACTTACGTATCAGAAATCTCAACTGCCTCGACTCGAGGCACGTTTCAAGCTTTAGGACCAGTCTCAGCCTCGTTCGGGATACTTTTAACTTATTCCTTAGGTTATTTTTTCCATTGGAAAATAACGTCGTTATTAAGCATCATTTTCGCTTTATTCACATTAATAACCGTGCATTTTTTGCCGGAATCGCCGAGTTTTTTGTACAAAAAGAAAAAAAAGGATTCGACGAAAAAGAGTTTGTTTTGGTTCCGAAGAAATTTGATTTTAGTTCAAGACGAATACAATCGTTTTGAGGAATACAATTTGAATAAGAATCAAGATAAATTTTCGTTAAGATATTATTTTAGCAAAGAAACGACGAAGCCGTTTTTAATTTTATTAATTTTATTTTTGTTGCAAGAAGCGTCGGGGATTTACGCAATCTTGTTTTACTCGGTTAATTTTTTTAAAGATGCCAAAATCGATATCGATGAATTTATTTCTTCGATAATCGTGGGGTTAATCCGATTTGTTATGTCGATACTCGGTGCTATATTAATTAATAAGTTTAATCGTAAATCGCTTTGTTTAATATCAAGTTTTGGTATGGCTTTAAGCATGTTTGTTATTTTAGGGTATCTAAAATACTTAGAATTAACTAAAACCAAAAACACCTTCACGATAATTCCATTAATTTGCGTTTTAGCAAACGTTTTTTTTAGCATGATCGGAATGTTGCCGATTCCTTGGATTTTAGTCGGCGAATTATTTTCGATTCGCGTCCGATCGATTATGATGGGCTTGGTGATTTGTTTGGCGCAAATTTTTATATTTATAAGCGTTAAATTCTATCCGTTGTCGATCGAGACGTTTAAATTTTTCGGAACTTGTACGATTTTCTTTATAGCCTCGATTTTGAGCGTGCTTTTTAGCCGATTCGTTTTGCCGGAAACTAAAAATAAAACGTTAGAAGAAATCGAGGAAACGTTTAAACATAAAATAAGTTTGAAAAATAATTTTGGGGTTATCAACAAAGCTTTCGATTTAAAATCGGAAATTAATCGGAACGATTTAAACGGGGTTTTTACCGTTAAATTAAGTTGATTTAATTGTTTAAAACTAAAATGATAATGTGATATTGTATTAATTAAGTTAAAGAAGTACAAATTACTTTTATAAATAAAACTGGTTAATTTTTAAATAACTTTGTCGGTTATGTCGATTTATCATTTATTACCAGCCTAAAAAGTAAAAATGAATTAATCCTTTCTCCTAAATCAAAATCGTATTTTCGATAATTCNAATTTTTAAATAACTTTGTCGGTTATGTCGATTTATCATTTATTACCAGCCTAAAAAGTAAAAATGAATTAATCCTTTCTCCTAAATCAAAATCGTATTTTCGATAATTTTCAAAATTCGCTATAAAATTAACTTCTTGAAGAATCCTTGTGGAAATATCGCCAATTATTAATTAAAATACCCTCTTTTTAATGCAACAAGCCGTTTTGAAAAATCACTTTTAGTTCTCGAGAAATAAATTTTTGAAATGATCGATAATTTTTCGAATTTTGCAATTTCCGCCGATTAAGTTTTAAAAATTCGTATGAAATCCAGTTCTTGGAATATGAGTATGAAAATTTCCCAAAGTGTTAATAAGAGTGTCCCCTTTCCAATGAACCAACATGTTTTGGAAAATAACTTTTAGTTTTTGAGAAAACAATATTTGAAGTTTTGATAAAATTTTCGATGTTGCAATTTTCATCGATAATATTGAAAATTCGCTATAAAATTAATTTATTGAAGAATCCTTGTGGAAATATCACCAATTATTAATTAAGGTACCCTCCTTTTGATGCAAAAAGCCGTTTTGAAAAATCACTTTTAGTTCTTGAGAAATAAATTTTTGGAATGATCGATAATTTTTCGAATTTTGCAATTTTTGCCGATTAAGTTTTAAAAATTCGTATAAAATTAATTTCTTGGAATATGAGTATAAAAATTTCCCAAAGTGTTAATAAAAGTTCTTCTTTCCAACGAACCAACCCATTTTGAAAAATAATTTTTAGTTTTTGAGAAAACAATATTTGAAGTTTTGATAAAATTTTCGATGTTGCAGTTTTCATCGATAATTTTCAAAATTCGCTATAAAATTAATTTCTTGAAGGATCTTTGTGGAAATGTCACCAATTATTAATTAAAGTACCCTCTTTTTAATGCAACAAGCCGTTTTGAAAAATCACTTTTAGTTTTTGAGAAATAAATTTTTAAAATGATCGACAATTTTTTCGAAATTTGCAATTTTCGCCGATTAAGTTTTAAAAATTCGTATAAAATCCATTTCTAGGAACATGAGTATGGAAATTTCCAAAAATGTTACTAAAAGTGTCCTCTTTCCAATGAACCAACACGTTTTGAAAAATAATTTTTAATATTTGAGAAAACAATGTTTGAAGTTTTGATAAAATTTATGATGTTGCAATTTTCATCGATAACTTTCAAAATTCGTTATAAAATTAATTTCTTGAAGGATCCTTGAGGAAATATCACCAATTATTAACTAAAGTATCCTCTTTTTAATGCGACAAGCCGTTTTGAAAAATCACTTGTAGTTCTTGAGAAAAAAAATTTTGAAGTGATCGACAAGAAGAAGAAAGCAAATTTTATTCTGTACCCACTACATAAAAAAAATAAGAATAACAATAAAAATATCTATATGTATATACAACAAAAATAAAAAAGTTAAGGGATGAGAATAGGGCTACCGACCAAGGTCTTTCTGCCCGTGATTTTTGTAGTCGGCGGCTTGCTTCAGTCTTCTCTGACGGCCAGGAGTTTTTGGAAGAGAAGAGGTGGGTTGTTGCGAGGGTGGAGTAATCGAGGCGATATAAGCGTGTGTTGCAAGGCGTTGGTAGGAAAATTTAGAATGGATTTATCGGACAAAGATTGAAGACGGGTATGGATAGGGGGTATATCGGTAAGTTGGTATAGCAGATCATTGCTAGGGTTAAAGAGGGGATTACGGGGGTTCCTAATTCGGGTGATGGATCTCAGTGCAGATCTTTCCGCTACTTCCAGGTGGTACTTCGTTCTTCTTGGTGCGTTGCTTAGCAGTATTGATCCATATTCTATGATGAACCTGCATATGGTCTTGTAGAGGCACATGAGGTAGTGATTCCGCGACCGCTGAACGAGAGAGATTTAAAGTGTTTGGCGCGTGACTTTACTTTCATCTTCACCTTGGTTACATGAGTGGAAAACTTAAGCGTTCTGTCAAGTATTATGCCAAGATACTTGCAGGTTGGTGAGACGGAGATTGCCGTTGATTGGATTGTAATTGTG
>NW_019282485.1:6046-44315 GCF_000648695.1 Onthophagus taurus
TGTGGATAAAACGTTGTATTGCATGCGTGTTTTAGATGCATTTTATTCATTTAAGAAAATTAAACGCTCGAGCTTGCGTGAATAAAATATCTGTCTAAAACACTTACACAATAAATAACTATTAAATTGGATTGCGACAAAGATACGTTTTAAATAGATTGCGAATATTTTCAGCAGATTTTTTTGGTCTTCCAGCATTACTTGGTGTGAGTATAACTTGGCTATCTGTAAAGCCAAAAGAAAAACCTGGCGTAGCTTCTGTGAAGGCATAGACAATACGCCTACAGTTGCTCGCCTGCATAAGATCTTGGCGAAAGACTATAACACTAATCTATTCCACCTATGCAAACAAGACGGAAAATACACCGAGGATGCTAAGGAATCACTGGAGCTCTTACTGAGCAAACACTTCCCGTCCTCAAAAGTCTGCCCCAATGCGGATGCCGACCCTGAAGTAATGGATATAACCCGTAAAGGTGGTAGACGTTCAAATGCCGACCCCAAGGCATACAGACCAATTAGCGTAACTTCATTTCTCCTCAAAGGGATGGAAAAGGTAATTGATCAATACCTTGGGAATGGAGTGCTTGTCACTAATCTACTCCATCTGAGTCAACATGCTTACCAGAAAGCAAAATCAACAATTACTGCTCTCCATGCTTTGACTAGCACTTTAGAGGAGACAATTGCAACCAAAGAGATAGCCCTATGTGCTTTCATAGACATAGAGGGTGCTTTTGATAATACCTCCTACGAATCCATAGAGAATGCTCTAAACGTAAAAAAATGTTGAAAAGTCGGCAGATCACAGCCAGTCTGGGAGGCGAGTCGTTGACTATTAAGACGCTAAGAGGATTATGTAGCAAACAGATACACTTCACAATATCATCAGCTACATCTGTAGATGTTTGTATCGTTATTCCTAAAATTCTCCACTTAGTATACAGTGTTCCAAAAGCATATTCAACAATTCTTTGTGCTCTTGATAATTTAGCATTAAAGTATTCTTTATCTGCATCAATTTATTGTCTTCTATAACGTTTCAATAGATTAGGGAGAAGTGGATAGGCTTCATCACCTATTCCAACATGGGGTTGTATATACAGTATAACAGTGTTACAGGTACAGTGATGTATATTCCATGAAATTTGCAGGCTGTTGCCTTAAGTGTTTATAAAGGTAATGAAATTCTCCAAACGTATACCTTTTGGTATTTATAGGGTGTGTATTGAATGTGCGCTTTTTATTTGCAATTTCAACAATACACGGTCATTTATTAGCTCGCCATCAAAGTTTGACATATTTGGCAACCCCAGATCATAAGAAACTCTGTTATCACAACTCAGTGTGTTTAATGTTTTTTTACAGTCATGAAGCAGAGACGACACCGTTCTCACGGCCTTCAGAGTTTGGAGAGCGAGTTCTTCACTCCTCTCCCAAGAAGGATTTTAGCACCCATGTCAATAGCAAATACTTTCGCCTGGAATACAGTACAGTACGTACTCAGGCTGTAAGCTTTCTTAATCCGAGATGTCTGACAGTATGCTCCTGCCCAGACCCATTCCGGCGTTTTTGATCCATCTGTTTACATGCAAATATCTCCCCGAATCAGAGAATTTTCGTTTTCGATCCAGGACTGCCGCTCAGGCAGTACAATCTGGTATCGAGCATTAAACACTGATAGTGATCCCGCCAAATCTGACGGCATTGATAGCACAGTATCAGTGCTTATAATGTGTTCCCCAGCCCATTGGCAGGACATGTCGGAACAGTTTTGAGCATATTGCTTAAATCTGTAAATGGTAGTTCTAGCCACTTTATCTATATTCAAATGAGAGGCCAACCAGAACATCCATTGCTAGAGTTGGCGTTCCGCTTATTGCACCAAGGATTGTGATACCAGTGATACCCAGATATTTGACCTCTTTAGACAAACTCAGTGGGCCTTTAACGAACAAGGGCAATCGAAAATTATCAATTTTCCGCAACCGTGTGAAAAGAATTAAATCGGTCTTATTGGGGTTAACCGACAATTTCTGCCTTTCACACCATTTCTCGACTATATTGAGAGCCTCTTGTATCCTGTCAAATAACACCCCCACATGTTTTCCCCTGACAAGGATAGTTTAGCTTAGTTCAGCTTAGCCGACGGTAACGAATTTAGCCTCTTTGAGGCGTTTAATAAGGCTGTCTAGAATGAGGTTCCATAAAAGTGGTGAACGAACACCTCCTTGAGGACATCCTCGCGTTACAACCTTTTTAAGGGTGGTGCCAGCCCTTAGCTTTACGATTCTTTGTCTGAGGGAAATCTCTATCCAGCCATAGAGGGTAGGAGGAACATTATGCTCAGATCGTCTTATCAAAGGTGCCCTCTATATAATAATCTCTTTATTGGTTTTATGATTTATACAATTTACTATAATATATATATATTACTAAACTTAATTAATCCTTGATCAATTGGAACCGCCATCAGGTTACAATTATATGCTCCCTGTTCTTCCTGGCGGTCCGGTAAAAATTATGAGCTAATCGAACAAAAAGCAAGAAAAGAGAAAAAAAAACAACAAAAACAAAATTCACTAAGCAGAAAATTAAAAAAAAAAATAAAAAGAGGAAAGAACGACAAACCACTTACTTTAGTACTTTTAATCGAATAAAACAAAAATATCAATAAAAAGTAACAAAAACCCTGCATACACGTCCCTATCACACAGCGCTCTTTCTTTTGTGATAGCCTTCTCATCTCTGACCTGAGTCTTGTTGTTTGTAAAGCACATCACGCAACTTACGCTTGAAGGAGCAACACGATAACGCTTTAAGTTCGGACGGACATTCATTGTACAATTTTGAAACATTGTAGGAAAAGCATCGTTTGAATATTGCACATCTGTGCACCGGGATTGTGATAGTATTCTTATGTCTGATATTTATGTTATGAACATCCGTCCGAAATCGTATTTTTTCGTAAAGATATGGTGGGGTTCTGTTCAGAATTATTTTATGACATAAGCACAGGAAATGGAGTTTGCGCCGGTTCATCATATTAAGCCAACCACACATTCCCAGAGTGTGAGAAATTCGGTCATACTTACGCATTCCGTATATGAACCTTAAACAATTATTTTGCATTCGTTGAATTCTATATTTATCTACTTCCAACAGGTTGGGCCCATATACAACATCAGCATGCGTAAATATTGAGAGTATCAAACTATCGCACAAATTTACTTTAATATCTATTGGAAGGGTGTGGCGATGGGGATAAAGCGTTCTCAATATGCCATATGATTTTTGTAAACACGATGACACGTGTCTCTTAAATCTAAGCTCCCTGTCCAAAATGAGACCTAAATTCTTTGCTTCATCGCATACCAGCAATCTTTCCCCGTTCAGCACGACATTGCAATCATTAAGATTCATAGGTCCGAAAGTAATAATTTTTGATTTTGATGGGTTGAGAGTTAAAGACATCTTGTTAGAGTAGTTATAAATTGCTTTTAGATCGTTATTGAGTTTGAAACAAGCGGCGTCTATATCATTTTTCTCGAACGTTATATAGAGCTGTGTATCATCCGCGTACATGTGCAGGGAACAATGTTTGACTTGTTTGGGTAATTGTGAGGTATATAAGGAAAAAAGTAAAGCAGCCAAAATTGATCCCTGAGGCACGCCAGTTGTGATTGGTAACAGTTGCGAGTGGTGATCATCTACTTTAACCAACTGCTGACGATCAGATAAAAAGCTAGCGAATAGCTTGACGGCAGCTTTCGATAATCCCAAATAATTCAACATTGCTAACAGCATTTCATGATTAATCCTGCCAAAGGCTTTGCTGTAGTCAGGTAGAACCGCAATAGCGTGCTGTCCCCTGTCGAAAGGTCGAAACCCGGACTGAATTGCTGGTAATAGATTATTATTAACTGTGTAGTTAAAAAGTTGTCTCTTCAAAAAGTAACAAAACATTAGAAGCTAAGGGTCTATCGACAAGACAGATATCATCCCTTATGTAACGATCACACAGTCTCTCTAAGGTTTTTAATACAAACGAGGAGAGGCTGATTGGTCTGAAAGACTTCGGAAGGAAATAGTTTTGCTTACCCGGTTTAGGTATGAAGTTCACCAAAACCTGACGTCAATAACTGGGAATGATACCATCAAGTCCAGGAGTTTTGAAAGGTGAAAAGCTGTTTATTGCCCAGCTTATTTTATCCTGCGTGCAGATCTTCAGCTAACAGTCTTCTGCAGTCGGTGTGTGGTTTGTTTCTCCATTATAAACTTATTCGCCGATTCGGATCTGAGGCCAGAACCCTTTTAAGACGAGAGAGTTCGTTTCCAGAGGTCACTTCTTCGCAGATCTCCTCTCTTCTTTCGGCGAACACTTTTTTAAAAACTCCGATAGCTTGCCTTTATAGCAGTTCCAATCGGAATCTAATCTCGAGCTTTTGGTTTTATTGAAGGCTGCTTTGACCTCCCTCTTAAGGTCGCACCACCACAGAGTGGCACGTCCTGAATCAGCTTTCAGGAGGAGTGTACAAGCCTTTTTATACGCAATTGTAAGGGAATTTGTCAAGACCAATGATCGTTCCTCAACATCCCTGCTCAAATTACACCGGATTAACCTTATATCGCTCAAACATCCTGATAACACCGATTTGAAGTTGTTCACGTCAGTGTTCCTGGGGTTACGCTTCAGGTTTTTCCAGATCTTTTTTATACCTAGATCGAAAGTGATCCACCTGTTGTCTGACATTGAAACCAAGGCAGAGACTTTCCAGTTGTGGAAAGCCTCTGGCAGTAACAAAGGTTGGCTCTGAGCTCCAAGAGGTGGTATAAATAAAAGAACTGTATTATATGCGCTCACTTTGATTGCAAGATCGAGACTATAAATCATATCTTAATAATCATGATGTAAAATTGTATAATGAAACTTTATTAATCCCATTTTAATCAACAAAAAAATCCCATTCCTTTTCCTAGAATTCCTGAAGAGTTCCCTCCACCATGCAGGTTATTAAAACATTTTAATTCAAAAAAGAACAACTTTAACGATTTATTTTTTTCTTTTTAGAAATGCTAAACGAGAATTGAATGATATAAGATTTGAGTTTAACGTGGGAACAGATTCAGCGGAAGGAATCGCGAGTGAACTTGTTGGCGCGAATTTAGTTGATAGTAGAGATATGGTGGCAATTACAACGAATTTACAAAAATTGGTTGAGAGTAGGGATACAATGAAAGTGGTTACTTTTCCTTTGGTAAGTTTTTTCACAATTTGTTTTAATTAATTAATATTATTTAAATAATTTTTAGAATTCTGGTGTGAATAGTAACGAAACGCCTGATGATAAAGCGTTAATAGGGTTCGCCCAAATTTCCATAACCGACTGAAATTTCGCTCGTTTCATCGCCCAATCACATTTAATTACATCCGTAAAGACACAAAAACATAAACTACATATGTATCAATTAGTGTTTAGCATCGATAAATTCCATAGTTCGGCTATTGTTGCAATGCGACAAGAAAGAGCTATTTGTAGAGGTTGCCTTATTATTATTATTATATACACAACATACACATACAATAGTATTTTTACAGAAAGTTTTGGACCGAATGTGCACTCTTGTACTTAACCTTTATTAATTTTTTTTCTTCCTGAAAATATTAATTCCTTTTTCTTTATGTTTGTTAAATTTAATATAATCTATATAATATATATTGTATTTGTTTTTAATATGGTTATTTTAAAAATGGTTTTAGACGAACAATTTTTTCTTTATAATCACGCGCTCACTAAATCTCTCTGAAGTAGTCCTAAAAATTAAAATTATTAAAAGGGAAAGCAATGATCAAAAAAAATAAATAAATAAGCATTTTTACGGCAGCTTTTTCATAATTTAGCACCCCGTTTAATGACAATAAACTTTAATTATTAGCCAAGTAATAAAATTAACAAAAACAAAGTGTCCTACTATTTCTATAATAATAAATTATAGATGCTTGTATTTATTTAATTGAGCTGTTTATTTTTAATGTGGCTTACATTCACCTTTATTTAAATAAAGATTATTAATAATACATTTTTAATAAAATTTTAACTGTACTAAAAAAAAAAATAAGCTGCCTTCATAAATAAACCTCTCAATTATTTTTTTTTCTTTTTAATTTTGGGGGTGGTTCAGTTTGTATATATGTTATGATTATGTATTTATTTATTTGAGAGAAAATAATAAAAAAATTTCAATAAAACGTTTATTAAATAAATCTACGGGTTTAAAATTTTTAACAAAAAAGAAATAAACAATTATTTGGTACATCGACAATCACGAATTATTACGACAAAAATATGATAATAAAAAGTAACGGACTTTTTTGGGGGTAAGTACCTTTTGAAATCTAAAACTAGGTATTTTAAGGCACAAATTATATGTTCCTTTTTTGTGTTATATATCAAAGTATTCTACAGCTTTCTTTTAGATTAAAATTAAGAAATCACATTGTTTTTATGCTTATTTGTAAGTGGGTTATTAATTAATTAATTAATAATAATTGACCCATATGGCAAGAGATGATAATTTTTCTTTTCCAACTCAAAGGTCTGCGTGATTTGTTGTAGATGGACCAACTTGACTTCTTGCTTCTTCAGGTAACTTATCAGGCATTAATAATATTTCGGTTTTTGTACATAAATATTTAAGGGAATTAAAAACAACTAAAACAAAAAATTATTTTTTTTAATTAATTAATAAATTAAATTAATAAACATTTACTTGGTCTCAGATCTCCTAACGCGCAATGTTGCTCAACCCAATGAAAAGTAGTTTTATATAAATCTTCTAAACTTGCGGTTGAAACAAAATTATTAAACGAACCCAATAAAGGTTTAAATAACAAACTAAAAATCCAAAATTTCCAATTTTCGTTTGTTCGAATCCGCACGTACTCGTCAAACATCTCTTGCATTTTTAAATCACGCTTTTTTGATGAAATGGGAGCCCCCGTTGCGGGTAACAAACACTGACAATTACTTATAGATGTAGTTAAACTATCGATTTGTTGCCTTAAACTATCCATTTCATCTTTAAGTTGTTCCCTTTCGTTTCGTAATTGAACGATATATTCGGCCCCTTTTTGTAACATCGCCGCTTTGCTTAATTTAGCGTTGGGATTTTGATTTAATGGTGGTATTAACGAATACATCACATCAAAACCATTTTTAATATTGTACCTTCTTTTTTGTTCTGCGTGGATATGTCCGGCTCGTCTTTGTTCGCGATGTATAGGCTCGCGATTTAACGATTCTAAAGAACCGTGGGGTGATGTTGGCGAACTTAAAGAAGGATTTTCTTGTATTATACTTGCGGGTGGTGATAAAGAAGTTTGTATCTAAAAATAATTTTGATTAAAAGCATTTTTATTTAAAAAAATAAATAAAATTTACCTCCGATGATTTTTGTACAGCAGTCATATTAATAGGAGATATTATCACAGGACTAGTGACGCATAATTTAACACTAGAAGGAATTGATTGTTCCTCTTTGCAACGAATTGATTCTGTGCTTGTGGAAGACATAGTTTGAGCATTACGATATAATGATTCAGAACCTTTTTAACAAAAATGTTTTTAAAACAACCATTGATGTTTTACTATACTCTATTTTTTAATTCGGAGGAGTGTTTTTAAATTGAAGCGCCAAAAAGAGGGGTTGTTATTGGTCAGTTTTAAACAAAAATTACACTAGGAAAATTCGACATGTTGCCGGCCGCCTAGAAACATTTCAATCCGAATGATTCTAGGTCTTGTGTTGGTTCTAGTGATAGTGTAAAACTAGAACTAACACTAGACCTACAACTAGAAAGTTTCGGGTTTAGCCGTGCGTCTGTAGACTAGAGAAATAAGAATATACAACATAGTAATATCTTATGCTAACTAGCGCTATCTACCACTGCCACTAGAACTAACACAAGACCGAGAACTATAAACATTCGGATTTAGCCCCACGTCTCTTAAGACGGCTAAACCTGAATGATTCTAGGTTCTATGTTAGTTCTAGTGATAGTGTAAAACTAGAACTAGAAAGTTTCGAGTTTATCTGCACGTCTTTCAAGATGGCTAAAATCCGAATGATTCTAGTTCTAGGTCTTGTGTTAGTTCTAGTGATAATGCTAGTGTAAAACTAGAACTAACACTAGACCCAGAACTAGAAACATTCAGATTTAGCCCCACGGCTCTTAAGACGGCTAAAGCCGAATGATTCTAGTTCTAGGTCTTGTATTAGTTCTAGTTTTACAGTATCACTAGAACTAACACAAGACCTAGAACTAGAATCATTCGGGTTTAGCCGTCTTGAGAGACGTGCTGCTAAACCCGAATGTTTCTAGCTCTCAGTTTAGTATTAGTTATAGTTTTACACTATCACTAGAACTAACACAAGACCTAGAACTAGAATCATTCGGGTTTAGCCGTCACCGTGAAGGTCATAACGACTTTTTTCATTTGGTTGTTTCTCAAACCAATTTATACCACTTCCAAATGAAAAAATTGCATAAGAATTCTGCTAAAACTTTACCATCGACGGAAGTTACAACAAGCGATATGAAGAACTTTTTCTTGGGTTATTGATATTGATGGGTCAAACTAAAAAAGGTTGTAGGAGAGATTACTGGTTAACAGACCCTTTGGTTGAAGCACCAATATTTCCTAAAACTATGAGCAGGATGAGATTCGAACAAATCCTTACATTTTTCCATCTCAGTGATAATGTATAAAACGCACCTAGTAAAGACAGACTTTGCAAAATTAGACCTCTGTTCGATTACCTTATTCCAAAAATTTAATCTATGTATGTAGCGAAACAGCAATTATTACTTGATGAAGTAATGATATCATGGAGAGGACGTCTTAGCTTCAAAACATATAATCCGGTATAAAGATTACAAAAAGTGAATGTGAGTCTGGACACATTTGCAACTTTCAGATTTATTCGGATGGACGACAAAAACTACAATAAACTATATTATCAGTCTTGCAGCTGTATTTTGGTTGTTGGTATCATGTATATACAAGGTGAGCCGGGAGGAACGGACTAAACTTTAGGAGTGTATTGTACGGTTGAAAATAATGTAAAAAAACTCATATGTTGTTGTCTGATTTTCATTTTTGGCAAGAGCTCTTAGTAAAGGAAGCCGGTAATGTTTAGAAGCTAATGGCGATATTTTCGTACAATTATTAAAATAATGATATGATGGTCAATATTTAATGTTAATGTATAAGATTTTGTTTAATTGTAGTTATTTAATTGTACAATACACTCCTAAAGTTTGGTCTATTCCTCCCGACTCACCCGGTATATCAAGATAATTACTACAACACCGTTTCTACAGCTGGTATATTAATAATAATAATAATTTATTGAGCCAAATTAGAAAAGAACTAGAAATTAAAAATTATTAGAAAAGAAAATGCTTGTATGTTGTACCACACGAGAGAACCGTGGATTGCCAAAGGTACTAATAGAAACGTCCAAGAATCTTCAGAGAGGGCAAATGACTTTTGTACGATTGCCTTCTAATAAAAATATAACCGGTTTCCAGCATTTCATGCATGTTTTGATAAATTTCCCACTATGAGAAAAACTACAACAAATAGGTATAGGAATGTTTATAGATTATTTGTAGATAATTATATTCCCTTTCTGGTAACCTAATAAAATATGGGGCGTTCCATTTAAAATTTTGGACTTTCTTGCCATTGAATGCTGAAAAACGGTAATTCAATTTAAGACCATCCCTGTATAAGATACTCTGATACAACAAATGACAATCTATTTAATATCATCTGAAGAATAGTCGTGCCAAGTTAGAGCTTTCTTAAATGAATATTGGCTGAGATATGGGGTTTTAAATAATATGGTGAAATATGTCAAAAAAAATTTTAAATCAAAATAACTCAATAACTAAAAATGCGCAGATAATTAGAAGGTGCAATAAAAACTATAGCATTCCATATAAAATAACGAAATTGTGGTCTACTTCCGGTCGACTGGAAGTGGCCACCATCTTGAAACTACTTTAGATCGAAATGAAATGAATGGAACAGAAAAAAAAACGGGTGTTGTTGAGTTTTTGGCGGGCACTGTATAAAAAATATGTCCAAAGTTTAATTTCATTCAGTATAAATAAAATTTATTGGAGCTTATTTAAAACATTGTACTTTCAAATTCATTTACAAAAAAAATAGCTGGTGACATGACATAGTTTCTGTGCAAAATTGCCGGTCAGCGAAGTGTTAAGACGGTTGGTAGGCAGTAGGTAGCACTAGTTAGCATAAAATATCACTATGTAACATATTTTTATTGAACTAAAACTAGAAAATTTCGGGATTAGCCGTGCATCTGAAGAAAAACTATCACTAGAACTAACACAAAACCTAGAACTAGAATCATTCGGGTTTAGCCGTCTTGAGAGACGTGCGGCTAAATCCGAATGTTTCTAGTTCTTGGTCTAGTGTTAGTTATAGTGGTAGTGTCAGGTAGCGCTAGTTAGCATAAGATATTACTATGTTGCATATCTAGTGTTAGTTCTAATTTTACACTAGCCTCCAAAGAAGGTGTAATGTCATTTTCATTTCAATCTTCAAAATCACTTGCACTATCGGATTCTATAACATTTCTTTTTTGCCGTTTTGGTGGTATAATGTCAGATTCATCACTTTCGGAATTACTACAACTTATTTCGAAATCACTCGGACAATCAGATAAACTAACCGCGTATAATTCATTGAAAAGTTCTGCGCCGATACGTTCCATCATGGTTGAAATTTTTGCAATTATACTAAAATTGTGATAAAAACCTTTTAGGTTATTACCAAGAAATTTTTTTGTTATAAAGCGAATTAAAAGCGAAATTTAATCTGAAAATTTTGAACAGCCGCTTTTAATTTTGTGTTAATTAGCTACCCACTTATAAATGAATAAATTTTCTTTTATCATTTTTATTTTTTTCTTATTTTTTTTTAAATTTGATATCTCCGAAACAAAGAGGAAGTTTGTCTTCATGTTTTGAAGAAAATTGCGGTTCTCATTTTGAACAGCTGCTTTTAATTTTGTGTTAATTAGCTACCCTCTTATAAATGAATAAATTTCCTTTTATCATTTTTATTTTGATATCTCCATAACAAAGAGGAATTCACCTATAGGTGATATACCATTTTTTGATCGTAATGATCCCCGGAATATATGGTATAAGTTTGTCGGTCGAGTCACGGAACACCTGTATAGGATGTTTACAGGGTGTTTCATAATATATGCGCAGGACTTCAGGATGTGATAGCTTATCCAAAAATTTTAAAAAAAATTTCTATCAACTTACTCTCTAAAATGCACCATTTTCGAGATTTTTGCGAATATCTCCGGAACCGTTTATCGTACAGAATTCATAATAAGCTAAGTTTTGTGCGAGAAAAAAATTGTTTAAAGTCATAACTAATGAAGATTTTGAATTTGGTTCTTTTTTTCTCTAACTTCTACGCCACTGGAACAAGTACGGTTTTGAGACACCCATTTGAACCGTACTTTTTCCAGTGGCGTAGAAGTTGGGGAGGAAAACAACCACTACCCCTTCAAAATCTTCACCAATTATGACTTTAACAAAACTTTTTCTCGCACAAAACTTAGTTTATTATGAGAACAAAAGAGTTTCGGAGATATTCGCAAAAAACGATTATTTTTATTAAATTTCAACACCTGTATCTCGAAAATGGTATTTTAGAGGGAAAGTTGATAGAAACGTTTTTTCAAATTTTAGGACAAGCTATCACATCCTGAAGTCCTGCGCATATATTATGAAACACCCTGTATATTAGTCATATCGAAATTTTAGTGTAATGTCAAATTATATTGACATGTTGTATTTTATGTGGGACAAAGTAAGTAGGTACGCCCTGGTTTTTATTATGTTTAGGCTCGTTACTACCATCTTCTGGTTAAGCTATCTAGGGGATTATTACCATGGTAACGGCTATTTTTGTTTATCTATAAGATAAATTTAACAGTTTAATTGAAATCTTTTTTTTAAACTCCCGCCAAAAAAATAGCTTTGCAAAATTACACTGTGTAAACGTGACTTTTCATTTTACTCCTCGGAATTAAAAAATAGAGTATACAGGGCTTCTCAAAACTCCCGGGACGGAGCTATAAGTTTTGAACGAGTGAAGAAAAATGTTTGAAAATTTGGGGATTACTAAAGAGTCATAAAAACTACATTCTTAGATAGTTAAGCACTTCCATGCAATATGGAGTTTTTTGGGAGATGACCACCAATACATTTTTAAATAGCAACCCCTGTCCAGTTTTACGTTATTTTAAAGGTAATGAAAAAAGAAACACAGCCCCATAAACCAAAACTCGATATCTTAATTCTTTCAAGAGTTATGAGGGATTGACTACCAAATGGGAAAATAAAATGTTTTTTTTGTACGTTTATTACGATTTTTATAACAATTGTTCAAATTCTCGACCTTCTTCGGTCTCGCAATGACCCAAACGCTCATAAATGGAATTTATGGAATTATTCAACACCTTTTCCGTGGACATACTGTATTGAGGTATATTATATTAAGGCAGCACATTGAGCCTTTGGTCGACAATTTGCCATTAAATATGTCTCAAATGATATATATCAATATGACGGAGTATCAGCACATAATGCCAGAGTTGTTAGTGAATTTTTAAATACTACTACAAACTTTGGCAATAATTGGAAACAATGTTTTCCATCATGGTATGGTTATCACCATAACAACATTAAGTTTTAAATACATACAATAGTTTTAGAAAGAACAAAAAAAATTGATCCATTATGTTCCATCATAGTATGTATGGTTATCACCATAGCAACATTAACTTTTAAATACATACATTAGTTTTAGATAGAACAAAATGAATTTTTAGTAATTATTCAAAAACTATAGGAAATATACCCTACAAACTATATATATTTGTTATCAGAAGAAAATAACAAATTATTTTAGGTCGTAGCCAACTATGGTATCCATTTAAAAAAATAAAGTTACGTCTAAAATCTTGAAAATAAAAGATGGGAAAAAAATTCTACCTACGCCACTGAATTCTTCGTAAAAAGTTGCCCATATAATGTTTTATTTATAATACTCCATCTTTAATAATAAGTGAGATATTCGCGATTGTCGTTTTCGCAAAATTTTCAATTTTTGCCGATAGGGCGAAAACAAAAGACGATAGCTGTTCGCAGTTTTCAGCATTAGCATTTTCTCGAAAAACGAGATCATGACATGTAAGCTACTTTTTTTCTATCTCTTTTAGTTTTGGAGATAGCCTATGCGGACAACGAAATTGGGATACCTGTACACTTGGAACCACTTGATTTTTTAACAGTTGCAGATATCTGTCTCCGTTCAAATTTTCATTAGTAAAAATTGGACCAATTACATTCTCTCCCATAATACCAACCCATACATTAATTTTCTGTGGTCTCTAAGTATGGTCTTCTCTTATTAAACGTGGATTGGTTCAAAATTCCATTTATGAACGTTTGCGTCATTGCGAGATCGAAGAAGGTCAACAATTTGAACATTTGTTGTAAAAATCGTAGTAAACCTACAAAAAAACATGAAAACATTTTATTTTCCCATTTGGTAGTCAACCCCTCATAATTCTCAAAAGAATTAATATATTGGGTTTTGGTTTATGGGGTTGTGTTTCTTTTTTAATTACCTTTGTATGTATGTATGTAGAGAGAGGGGTGCGTAATATTTACGCGCACTTAGGCCCCAGCGGGCCCCTTGTGCATACTCCCTTGGAGGCTCGAGATGGTAATTACCTTTAAAGTAAGGAAAAACTAAACAGGGGTTGCTATTTAAAAATGTAGAGGTGGTCATCCCCTAAAAAACTCCACATTGCATGGAAGTTCTAAACTATCTAAGAATGTAGTTTTTATGACTCTTTAGTGATCCCCAAATTTTCATGTTTTTTTTTTCACTCGTTCAAAACTTATAGCTCCGTCCCGGGAGTTTTGGGAAGTTTATATTAAAAAAATCCTTACTATTTGTGAGCAATTGTGATAAGATAATATTATTCGCTGGACTAATTAAAGAAGGGTCACTAACGGCAGATTGTAAAGGTGGAACCCTTTTAAGCGGTTCCCGCGTATTCGATCGTGACCTCCTCACTCTTTGTATTGATCTCATCCCGTTAACTTTTTCCTCTTTCTACTCACCAAAAACGAAAAACAAAAACATTGATAATCAGAAAAGAAAATAATCGAACAATTAATTTAAAAAATGATATACCACCAATTGAGGAATTTTACTTTGCCCTCCTGGAACCGGATTTGGCTTCTTATAATTTTCCTTGTAACCTTTGAAACCTTGCTGCGTCTGTTGCGGTACTGAAAAAACAACAGCGTAACAGGGTTTTTGAGCTTACAACTTAATAGTTTTTCAAGCGGTACATTGCAACACGGTTAAAGTCACTGGTGTTGACATCTCAGCCATTTGATAATCGGGGTAGTTGGTGGTTTGTTGGGGTCCTTTTTCTTTTGATTTTACACTACTCTTGGATATCACCGAATATGTTGGTTGCTGTAATAAAACGTCGTTGACGTAGGGTTGTTGTTGACGATTCGTTTGTAGTTGTTGGACATCTAAAATTGTTGTAGATGAGCTTTGAAATTGTTGTATGGTACTCGAAGATAGATTTAACTAAAAATTTTTAATAAAAATAAAATTGTGACTTTTTTATAACAATAATTTACATTTATGTTGTTTGAGGTTGATGCTAAATCTAGTTCTGGGTAATTCCATGGAAGCGATTTATTATTACAAACTGGTTCTTCAGGTACAGTAGGTAATTTCCCCGATAAAATATCTAAAAAAATTAGTTTCTTTTAAATTTGGTTCTTTTATTAATATTTTTGTTACCTAAACCTTCAAAATCCATTAAATCGTTATTTGGTAAGTTTGGTTGTAAGGGCCCAAGACTTGGTTGGATAAAATGTGATAAACCAGCTTTTGCTAATTTTGATAAAAATAAATTAATAATTTCAATATTAAAAATATTTTTTGATCTCACCAATTTCTCGAGTATCAGGAAAAGCGAACGGTTGATTACTTATAGTTGAAAATAAAGTGTCGCTCATCAACCCCATATAATCTTCATCAATGAGCATATTATGCTCTTGATATGGGAAATCATATCTTAATAATTCCAACTCCAAGAGCTAAAACAAATCAAAATAAAATAAGTAACCATAATTACTCAACAAGTGTTAAGTTAGCCATAGATTTAAAAGGATACTTTTCTCAACTATAATAGAACATAAAAAATCAGAATTAATTGAGACAATCTTCTGTATTGATGAAAGTATGATCTCAGCACATAATTTCGTTAAAAAAACTTGGACTAACACAAGTAGGTTATGAATATTTATAGGATTTTTCTATTATCTGTCTGACCGAAACGTGGTTGAATGCGGGTTTTTTTAGCGCAGAGTTCATGAATTCGAGATACAATGTCTTTAGGGTGGATCGAACTGAGACTATGGGTATGCTCGGTGGTGGAGTTCTTATTGGGGTCAAAACTAAGTATATAGCATGTATCATCCGTTTGGAAACTGAACTTGAAATACAAGCAGTTAGGGTAAATTTTGGTAATTTGTTGATAATATTAGTGGTATCATATATCAGACCGTCTAGTAATGCAGAAGTGTACCAAGAATTTATAAACTTAATGACTAATTTGTATATAACATACGAAGCAAACTTTAAATTTTTGGGAGATTTTAACTTACCATTAGTTACAGGTATTGGGTTTGACATTTATTCTATTAATAATACTAAGGGGCGATCTTACAAAACAGTTTATACCGCTCCATATACCAAGAATAACTAAATGTTGGTATAAACACTAGAATAAACGTCTTACAATACCGGCGTATAGCATAAGTAACGGTATACGGCGCAGGATAGCTATACCGTGCAATTCAACGCGAATAGCTTATACTAGGAATAAGTCAGAGACTGTTTGACATTGATTATAATCAATCAGACGTAATAATTATTGTATGAATAACGCGTAATGCTGATATTCAACTTAAAATTTGCGAGACATCCAAAAATAAGTAAAATTTGCGAAAAAAACTAGGGGTGATGAAAATTTTTCATTATTTTTCCCAGATTCAGCACCCAAAAATCAATGAAGATCGCCTTTCAGTTTCAAAAAGGGTTGTTGATCGCAGGCCTGAGTTATTAAAACTAAAACTGATACTACACTTAGAACTACAAACATTCTGATTTAGCCATATGTCTATTAAGACGTCTAAACTCTAATGGTTCTAGTTCTAGTATTAGTTCTACATTTAGTTCCATAAATATACAACAACCTAGCGCTGAATAACTATAAAACTAGAAACTAACACTAGACCTAGAACTAGAAACATTCGTGCGGCTGAAGCACGGCTAAACCCGAAACTTTGTAGTTCTAGGTCTAGTGTTAGTTCTAGTTTTACGTTAGTACTATCATCAGAACTAACACTATACCTAAAACTAGAATCATTCGGGTTTAGCCATCTTTAGAGACGTGCGGCTAAACCCAAATGATTCTAGTTCTAGATATAGTGTTAGTTCTACATGGTAACAGTGCTAGTGTAAAACTAGAACTAACACTAGACGTAGAACTAGAAACATTCGGGTTTAGCCGTCTTAAGAGACGTACAGCTAACCCAAATGTTTCTTCTTCTATGTTTCTAAGTAAAACTAGTCGAAACCGGTTCCGTTAAAATAAATTGAATTTTGCAAGATAAGAAGTTATATATATTTGTTTATTATTTTAATATTTAAACGAAACTTGCAACATGGACATCAACAGTCAAATGTTTCTAGCACTGTTACTATGTGGAACTATTAATACCAAAACTTAAAAATATTTTGTTCACATTCATATTCGTAAGGACGTAAAATGAAAATAAAAACAGAATAATGGTAAACACCGCTGATCAATTTGACAGTCGCTAAACGGAAACAACGTAAACAAACCACATGCGCGCTGCGCGTTATACCCACAGTATTACCAACCATTGGAATAACTATTCTGGCATAAGAAAGGCTTTATAAGATCGGCCCTAAGTATAATAACTTTGGAGACTTCATTAGCTTTTATAATTGCAAGTCGTTGAATGATATTCCTAGTGGAAATAGTAGAACACTGGATTTGATAATTTCCGATATGAACCTCAGCCCTCATTAGAAATTCAGATAAACAGTAATATAGAAAAAATAGTATTAACTCCTAAATATATACGTCATTTTCGTTCTTAAGTTCGTTTCACAACGTGAATGACTCTGTAGATGCATTCTACAGCATACTTAATGAAATAATTGAAAAGTATACACCAATGAAAAGGGTTTCTTCTAGGAAGTATCCTGTTTGGTTTAACGATGATATAATAAAAAGTATTAAACTTAAAAACTTTCATCACAAATTTAAAAACATTTCTGCATACCATATGGATAAATTAAGGAGTTAAGAGCTAGCATAAGGCATGACATTGGCATAGCATACAATAGCTACACCGCTAAGGTGGAAGAAAATATTAAGAATGAGCCAAATTCTTTTTGGAATTTCATTTCTAACAAAAAAAGAAACTTAAATGAAGCAACGTGTGTTCAACTTTCTTCTGCAGAAAATATAAGTATGGCATTTGGTGAATATTTCAATTCTGTTTTTGATAATGTTTCTACTTATATGCTTAATAAATATGATGAATCCCTTCAAAGAAGCTCGTTGAACATATTTACATTTAATCCTATTTGGAATAACGAAATATTGGAAGCAATAAGAAAGTTAAAGCCAAAAAAGGCACAAGCACCAGATACTATACCCCCTTATATTGTAAAAGGTTGCAAAGAGTTTTTTTTGTTGGCTCTCTCTAATATCTTTAACCTAGCAATTTCCACCTGTACGTTTTCTTTACATTGGAAGTGGGCAAAGATTGTATCTATACACAAGTCTGGTTCTGTAAGTGAAATCGTCAATTATAGATCAATTTCAATAATATCCTGTTTTGCAAAAGCCTTCGAAAGCATTATATATAATAGAATATTCAATCACGTCAAAGAGGCATTGCATGTTAACCAGCATGGATTTATCCCTAATAGGTCTGTAGAAACAAACTTAATTATCTTAAATGGTCAGGTTGACGTCATATACACTGACTAGACAAGTTAGCTTTGTATGGTTTTTCTAAACAAACATTAAATTTTTTTGTATCTTATTTGGAAAACAGACATTTACTCTTCTTATTGTTTATTAATGACTTGCCGTCCATTATAAAGGAATCTGAATGCCTACTGTTTGCTGACGACCTAAAACTGTTTCGAAGTACACGTGATGAAAACGATTGTGTGTGCCTACAATCTGACCTTAGAAGACTAATGATTTAGTGCAACGAGAATAGGCTCCACCTTAATGCGGAAAAATGTGAAAAAATTACTTTCACTTTAAAGAAAGTATTATATCAATAACTATAAACTGAAAAACATTGTACGGAAAAAAGATTTAGGAGTAATATATACACAAAGCTTTAACTTTGACGAGCACGTAAAAGCTACAACTGCATCAACTCTAAGGTTGTTAGGATTTATTATAAGAAACTGTCACTCCTTTTTCAATATTGACACCATAAAGTACCTATATAATTCATTAATTAGATCAAAACTTGAATATGCTGTTGTGGTATGGGACCCTGGAACTGCCTATTATTCGAATGTCATTGAGACAGTACAAAACAAATTTATTAAATATATTTTCTACAAACAATACAATACATTTATTGGTTTTCAGTCTGATGAATTCTGTCGGATATATTTTGATATGACAAAATTGTCGGTCAGACGAGGTGTGATAAGTCTTGGTTATCTGTATAAGATACTAAACAATAAAGTGGATGCTCCATCAATTTTGAGAGGCGTTGGTTTGTATGTCCCTGCATATTCTGGTCGCCCTAGGGCTTTGTTTAATATAAAGCTTTTCTCTACGGAACTGAGAAGAACCTCACCATTAAATAAAATGGTAATATTATATAATAAAGTATCAGCAAGAAACTCATTACCAATATTCTCTGTGTTATACAAGGAGTTCAGAACTAAATGTTTTATGGCGCTCAATTGGATTGAGTATTAGTTGTTAATCACTATTTTATATTGCGGCCTGATTTTAGTAGATGTTGTTCTACTATTAAGATAGTTGAAACATGTAATTAAGGTAACCTGTTTGTTTCAATAAATAAATAAATATGAATGTGTGTGTTACGTAAAGAAAATGAATAATGAAATTCCAAGAGGAAACTGTATTGTTTGTAATGCTTTAACAATAAACATTGTTTATAAACTGTTACATATCATTAAAGAATTTTAGAAACATTTTATTTATCAACTTTAAGTTTATTTATTCCCAAAACTGTCGAAAATAAGAAAAGGTTGCTAACAGGCGTATTCTATGACGCCTATAGTTGATGACTTGATGAACACCTTAACAAAAAATGGATTCATAACTCAGAGGTGTACTGATGACCTGGTAATTACAATCCGAGGTAAATATGACACAATCATAACTCAACTGATGCAGAAAGCCCTTGTTACCTACTTACCAGCACTTGGTGCAGAAGTAATGGGCGCAGCAGCCTTCACTCGGGAAGGAAGTTACAATTAAGAGCACCCTCCATTGAAAGCAGAACTATTAACCTCAAAACAGAAGTTAAATACCTAGGGGTAATACTAGACAGTAAATTAAACTGGAACTCTCACATAGACAAGGTGAGGAAAAGGCCATTATGGCTAACCACATCTACCGCAGGTTTCTCTGAAGGAACCGGGGTCTTAAACCACGAATGGCTCATTGTAAAAACAAATCATAAGACAGCACAACAACAACTGGCACAAATCCAGCGGTTAGCATGTCTTAATATAACGGATGCAATGAGATCTTGTCCGATGGCTGTTCTTGAAGCCCCACTCGGTCTCACACCACTTCATTTATATACAAGGTGGTCCATTTAACGTGAGACAAGCGATTATCTCGAAAACGGTTCATTTTACATAAAAATGAACCAAATGAAAGTTGTTCTGTACGAAGGGGGAAACCATATGACGATAACTTTTTTGACCTTGACCTTATTTTCAAGGTTATATGAAGGTCACGGCCAATTTTTTTAAATGGCACCCTATTTTTTTTATTGCAAAATCTGAATCTGTGGATAAATGTTTATAATCTAGCAAGAACAAACAAGATTTATGAATTTTTAAACATTTTCCTAGCAGCTTCGACATTGTCTTTAGTTCTTAATTTTTATTTTATTTGTATCCAGTTTACAGAGAGAAATTACAGAGAAATTAATAGTAAACACTATGTATATAAGGTAAACAAAAACTCCCATAACACGCCATATAACTAATTTCTATTATGATCACTACCAAGCAGCTGGCGCATGGGGGTAAATTTGTTTACAACGCTTTAAAAAAGAAGTCTACATGTCATATGTCAGTACCTGATCAAAGAGGTAGAAAAGTATCTATCAATAACATTTCTGATGAAGTTATTGAAAAAAATTACTAAGCAAATTGACAGCTATCCTACGTATGAAAGCCATTATTACCGAGAAAGGTCTGCAAGAAGTATCTTGGAGATGGCTTAAATATTTCAAAAATGTATGGGTTATATTGCGAAGAACTTAGGAAGGAAGGTGAAGAAATGTCTTTTTAGTAAAAATCTTCAACGAAATGTTTAATTTGTCGTTCCATTTACCAGACAAACAACACGTCTGTGAAGTTAAAACCTAATTTTTAAAAACTTCAAATTTCTCTTGAGTTCCTATTGCACCCCATTGAATTCTATAGTTCTCTACTATTTTTAATAATAGTTCCGCAAAAATAGGCAAAAAAATCGATATCGACTTTTTGGGGTGCTAAGTTCACAAAACGAGATCACAAAATTTGAAATAACTCTTAAACGAATGTAGGTATCAAAAAATGTTATCAAAATGTCTTTTAGAATTTGTGAGGTGTTATCCAGAACTCCTGGAACTTGAACCTGAACTTTTACTTGAAATGATTAGATTAATTCTATTCGTAAATGTAAACAACCCCCATTCAATGTATTCTCTATGGGTCTAGAAGATTTTAAAAATTGTAGTACATTTTACTCATTATTAACAGCACCATTCATACCATGAAAAATAAAGTAATGAAGGAGAACAGTTTAAATTATCCAGCGTTGTTTGGCTCCAAATTAGACGAGAAACATTAGACGCCGAAAACGACTATGTAATAAAATACGGGGGGTGCCATTTAAAAAAATGAAGTTATGGTACTTCCAAATTTCGAAAAGTTAACGTGCCATACTAAAGTGACCAAACGTTCTAGACAGCCGTTCTCGGCACCAAAACATACTCCATCATGGTGCTTAAGCATGTTCTGAATCCTAAATTGATAACCCAAAAATCGAGTGTACTCTGATTTTTGAACAAATGTCTGCTGGAGCAGATTGTTCTAGAAAAATTCCAATAACTCGAGAACGGCAGAATCAAATTGCAAAAAGTAAAGTTATTTATAAACCTTCAAAATAGACAAATCCAAATATGTAAAAATATATAGGGTGTTCCATTTAAAAAAATAAAGTAGGTGGCGACTTCCAGTATAACTGGAAGTGCTAGACATCTGAAAACATTTTAGTCAAAGAGAACGCAATTGATTATACTTAAATCTGAATTCTCAAATTTTTATTTTGGCCAGAACTCCAGAAACGTCTAACAACCGGTCTCGCTGAGACACCTGTATAGAAATCTTCGAAAACTACCGAAAAAATTGCTCCAATTAAGACATTCTAGAAAACCTATAAGTAAATATGAAAATCTTTTAACCCTTCTTAAGTGGGTTCCTGAAAAATAATCCTGATATTTTTAGGAATTTAGGAATTTACCTTTCGCTAAAGAGGCCCCAGAATTTCCTAATGATGATTAATAAATTAATAGGTTTTAAAGTTCCAAATTTGTGACTTGCCTTGACCTTGATCACTGTATATTTTGATTGTTGTCAGAAGATAACAAAATCAAGGAATATAATTACATACATGATCTAACGGCTCAGAATGGATTCCCTAATAAAATAATAAATAAGCTTTTTAGAAAAGTACATATTCAAGCATATCCACTATATGTTAAACCTGAAAAAACAAAAAACATACACAAGCCTATCACTTTTAACAATATCGTTTTTAAATCAAGTTCAATCATCTCAAAGTATAACATTTCATTGGCATTCTCCAACAACAGTTTACTTCGAATCTTTTCTAACTATCATAATAAAAACAACGATAAATTGAAGGAAAGTGGGGTCTACTCTATTGCATGTTCTGAGTGTGAATGTATTTATGTTGGACAATCAGGAAGAAAGCTTGAAAAGCGAATTCAAGAACATAAAACTAAAGAAAACTCAAACGTTTACAAACATGTAGCAGAAACAAAACACAAAATAGATTATGAAAATGTGAACCTCATGCATAAATGCGAAAAAGGCTTTAAGCTTGATTTATTGGAATCATTGGAAATTCACAAACATAAAGTTAAAAACAAACACAAGTTACTTAATGAACAAATTCAATTGCAACATAAACCTCTTTACATGTCTTTAAAAGACAACATCATAATACCAGCTCAACAAAACAAGTTCTTCCTCTTTCAAATATTTCAATACCTCTTTTCATTCCGAAATGCAACCAGTCGTTTCTTCATAATGATCAAGTATAGAACTAATAACATCTATAACAAACTTTTTAACGTGTTCGTGACTCGTTTATATGTAGAAATGTCATTTACATTTTAAGATATATATGTACATTCGTCGTTTTAAAGAATTTTTTAATGATTGATTTTTATTTAACAAACAAGTTTCCAAAATAGTTTTATTGACAGTAAGTTCACGTTTTATATTTATTTGATTATCACTAACCATTTTTATATATACAGGGTGTTTCAGGTTTTTGTAGCAGGACTTTAACAGTCGATAGATCTTTTAAAATTAACACAAAAACTTCATATAAACATAGGTCGACAAACGCTTTGTTTTTGAGATACAGGGTGTTCAAATTAAATTTTTAAATTGATTTTTATTTAATATTACTCGTGTATTTCAACCGTTTCTTTTCAAATTTGGTATACAGAGGTTTTTTGGCATGAGAAAGACGACTATGGAGTCCGTTTTACTATAGCCGACAGAGGGCGCTCTGTAACGTATTCTTTACGTTTTAAAATAACAATAACTTTTCTGACAGTATACTTTTTGGCTTTTTAAATAAAAATTCTTATTCTGTGTACTTTTTTAAACAAAAAAGGTACTCTTATCAAAATGCGCTAAAGTTGTTCGTTTTCAAGATAATCCGCTTTTTATTATTCGATATAGACCAACTTTATTAGAGGATACTTAACGATAGGTATAATAATGTGTGCCATGGAAACAAAGTAAGTTCACTAATGTTTCAGTTTATTAATGTTTTTTAATCTGAATAATGCAAGAAAAAAATTAAAGAAACTGTTGAAAATGTGAACCATTTTGATGGATTCATAATTCTGACCGACGAATGACTGACCGAGTAATATTATTTAAGAACGGCCTTATGTCATTACAAGCATCCTATTAATAAGTTCATCCCTTGTGAGGACAGGTGTTTCATACACTTTTCCTTTCAAATATCCCCATACAAAAAAATCTAAAGGATTAAGATCTGCAGATCGTGGGGGCCATGCAACTGGTCCACCACGACCAATCCATCTTGCAGGAAAATGGTTGTCTAACCAACTTCTTACCACCCTACCTTTCCTTTAATAAAATTAGTCTATATCGAATAATAAAAAGCGGATTATCTTGAAAACGAACAACTTTAGCGCATTTTGATAAGAGTACATTTTTTGTTTAAAAAAGTACACAAAATACATATTTTGATTCAAAAAGCCAAAAAGTATACTGTCAGAAAAGTTATTGTTATTTTAAAACGTAAAGAATACGTTACAGAGCGCCCTCGACCGGCTGCAATAAAACGGACTCCATAGTCGAAAATTTGAAAAGAATCGGTTGATATACACGTATAATATTAAATAAAAATCAATTTAAAAATTTAATTTGAACACCCTTTATCTCCAAAACAAAGCGTTTGTCGACCTATGTTTATATAAAGTATTTGGGTTTATTTTTAAAAAATCTAACGATATTAAAGTCCTGCTACAAAAACCTGAAACATCCTGTATATAGCTTCGGCTAATGATGGGAAACTGAGTTTTTCCCGAAACTGGTACCGTTAAAATAAATTATAAAAAAGCAAGTAATAAGTTTCATTTTCCATTTTCAAAACGCAGTAAGTCCAATAATTTTGTAAAAATAAAGATTTCTTATAAAAATATGCTATTAATGAATATTAAAAAACAATAAAAATAAAAAAATACCGATATTTCCGAGCTTTATTTGCGAGGTAAGAGCATGAGAATTATTAATTATTTCAATTTATTATTATTTGAAGTTTTGGACTTATGTCCCTTTCGCTTTCAGGTACAGATATACAGGGTGGTTCAGGTTTTAATCGGGAAACTTTACTAGGATGTAGTAGTTGCCAAAATAACACACATTTTTTATATAAACGTAGGGTCGCAACTCTTTTGTTTTCGAGCTATGAGCGATCAAAATTGAACTAAAAATTTACATTTTGTTTTGTATTTTGGCTGTAAGTAAACCGTAGAATTTGAAAATTTGTACGTATGTATTACTGGTTAAGACCTTATTTTCAACCATACCTTAAACTTCCCCAACGCCCTCTAAGGGGATGAAATTCACCACCCCCTTGATTTTTTTAAAAAAAACTTTTAACGGTATGGAATATTAATATAAAAAAATATGGGTTGTAAAGCTCATTCTTTAGTGGTACTTTTTGTCTCTTTAGTATTTTCCTTAAAGTTAATAGTTTCCGTGTAAAAAAATAAAATATCGTGCCATGTACCGCTATGTTTAGCTAAAATTATTCTAAAAGTTGGCTCTGAGAACTTGTAAGTTTCATTTACAATGAATCCTCATAATTGTTGATGGTTATTAATAATTTTTGACTGTTATTAAGCAAGAGTAACAATTTTTTAATATTGTTTAAAACTACGTAATTTGTTCAGACAGGCATTAATCTTATTTATGGTTTTTCTTATGAAAATCACAACTGATTGGTGTTATTTAGTTAGTACTAGATCCTAATAAGTGCACAACTTCCCTAGCCAGGTATAAAGATAAAATTTTTTTTAATAATAGCAGCGCTTTACAGTACAAGGTAGCATATTTTATTTTTTTACACCAAAACTATTATTTTTAAGGAAAAAACTAAAGAGGTAAAAAAGTACCAATAATGAATAAGCTTTACAACCCATATTTTTTTATGTTAATATTCCATGGCGTTAAAAAGTTGTTATAAAAAAATCAAAGGGGTTGTGAATTTCGTCAAACCACCCTGTAGATTTGTAAAATTCTGTCTTAAAATTGTAATCTGCTGGATTGAGTTTAGATAATAAGACCACATATGCTTTCTTATTATCATTGAGGGGAAATAAAATATAGCATAAATTATTCAGTTACACCAGCGGTAGTGTAGTGAAATATTTTTCGCTCAGTAAGATAAAACGAATTTCAAAGTAAATTTTGATTCTTTTGTGACTACAAAAAGGTAGGAGTCTTTAACTTTACATTTATTTTCGTTCTTTTTGATCATGTCTGATCTTTGAGGTTTTATATTTTAAGCCTGTTTCGCCATTCGAAGATAAATATCAACAAGATTTGCAAGATAATTTGGCTTATTTTAGATTATGATGTCATTACAAAAAATAATGTTTTTGGATTTCTGATTCTGACTCAGAATCCCATTCTGAAACATAATCCATTAATTTATATCACTAAAATATAATTAAATTATAAATAAATGACACAAAAGTGATTCTGAACCTCCTTTTTTACTTTTAAATCTATGGCTAACTTCATCCTTAAATTATTCATCTTACCAAATCGTTTGCATCCTTTTGATGTCCAAGACTTTGAGTTTTGTAAAACATTCTCCATTTTTTATATTCAGCTGTAACAGCGGCTAACTTTCTTTTCCAATACTTACCCTCCAGGACAATTGCCTTAAATTGTAATAATAAAATTATTTTTTTTAAATAATGTGTAAAAAAATGTATTTACCTCAGGTTTATTATGTGTATCAACATCTAAAGGTGATGCAAATTGACAAATAAGAGTATTTTGCTTCCTGATAACTGTTAAAGTGGTAAATTTAATAAAAAATGATAAAAATTAATTTATTAAAACGTACATTGCATATGCCAACATCTCCAAATAACATTGTTAAGTCGAATTTTATCCTTCCATCTTAATCGAATTCCTCTAAATCTATTCCATTTTGGTGATGTTAATTTCTGTCTGGTTAAAAAAATAAAAAATTGTCAATACAATTTAAATTAAAAAGAAATTATTAATCAAATAGATAAATCTCCATTTTTTATCATTTTTCTTGATAATTTGTAGTAGAGATATACATTTATATGACCAGATAAAATGAACAATAAGAAAAAAAAACATTTTCTATTGTGTTATCTTTTATGCTTAACAAATTAGATTACACAAAAAATGTGTAATAACTAGTTAAATTATTTCATATTTTGAATTCATTCATAAACTTGATCTTACCTGTAAGCTATAGACATACATTGAAACAAAGTGGATAAACCATTTTCAATAGCAATAGGTTGTAACCGTTTATTATTAACAAAATGATCCATAATCACATTGGTAGCCACAGAACTTTTCTGTAGATCCTTAATCGCAATATCTGGTATAGGAACAGCAGTATCGTCGTCGTCTTGAGCCTCAGCTTCGAAATGAGACACCATAAAATGTCCCGAATGAATCGCTTCCTTATTGTTGCCAGGTGATTCCATTTTGCGAGTATTTTCCGTAACATACATATTGATGGGATTTAACAATCAAATGGGAGGGCCCCCGAACTATAAGGAAAAATATTTTCACAAAAGATGTCGATACAGAGCGTTGTATTTCCGAGACTGATCAGTAATCGTGGCCGCAATAAAGATCAAGGACTGATTAGCTGGGTCACACACACCGAAAAACGGGACTGATTACAGATGTTGTATTACATTTTCCATAAATAACTCCGCCGTAGATAACTCTCAACATACGCGAAGTTCGATACGTTTAAACAGAGCCCCTTTCGCCGCTATCTTCTCCCCGGAATCAATGTACAAAGTTTATGAAAAGTTATTTGGTTATGTCATAACGAACTAATTATTTTTATTTTTAAGAATACTTGTTTGTTTATAAACACGTAACATATTTGTAATCATTGAGGATAAGGTGCAATTTTTAAATGCTTAAATCGTTTTATTGATAGCAAAGTAAACCACTGATACACTTTCTGACATTTCTAAACGCTTTGGAATGTAAAACTGGGTTTTATGCTAATCAATGTTTACGCATAATCTAATTTATTGGAATGTTGCAAATACATCACGTTTTAAAAGAACAAACTTAAATTTAAAAATTTAAATTTAAAAGATTTAAAAATTGTTTAATTGTCACTTTGACAGATGTCAAAAATTAACCTAAAAATTTATGACACTTCTTTATTTTACTAAAAAATAGGGGCAAATTATTTATTCAAAATATTAATTTATTTAAAAATTTGTTATAACTGCAACTTACATTACAAGCTTTATTAGTTGCCTATATAATAAATAATTTATAATTATTAAATTAAACATAAACAATTTTGAAAATGTAGGTAAGAATTTTCTATTTCTACCTTTTATTGAAAATGTTTTTTTTTATATTTTGATTTAACAGTTTAAAATAATGTCTTTGTGACTAAAAGTCGCAAAAAGTCCGTGAGGGTCGCACATGCGCATAAACGAACGGCACCAGCTGTTGGTGCGACTTATCACGACTGTTGGTGTAGAGATAAGAGCCTTCGACAAGGTATTCGAATAAATACGTCCCGTAATCCTTAATAACCCTTTTAATTGCAAAAAATAGAGCATGCACGTTAAATAGGGACAATTTGACTTTATTTCGCTTTGCGTCAAATTTAGTTTCCACAATGAGTCACTCACTCTGTCCGTTTTCCTTCCATCCACCCGAACTTGGTTAATTATACCTACAACGTTAACTTTTTTAGGCAACCGAACGAAATGTCTCTGGGAGTCTCGGCCAGGTTGAAGTACACCAAAAAGCATGAATTGGTTAAATCCCATAGCCAGTCTCAATTACTTGCCAACAAACTTCGACAGGATGGTGTCTTAAATACAGGTTATATTTACTATTTATTTATATTTATATTGAAAAGCATAGAAGACTTTTGCTTTAAATTGAAAAGAACAACCTATTTCATACTTGTTTTATTTTGTTTTAAGTTTGACTTAGGATCTTCATCACTTTGTTGATTTAACCTTAAACTGGGGAAATTATGTGTTTATTAATACAGTAATCACTCTATATAAATGTGGAAATGTTTAAAGAACAGCCCCAAATGTTTTAAAATGTGTGATATTTTAAAAAGTAAGTACAAAGAGCTTCTACACAAAACAAACTATGCCTAAGTGAAAATTACCTGGAATTTGGGTAATTTTGATTTGCTTAGATGTGGAGGAAATTTTTAGATATCTCCGCATATTCTATTACTATCTTTATACCTAATTATTGACACAGATTGTGTATTTTTAAAGTTCAAGTTATTCCTAAAAAATATTCAGTAAAAGCAACATTTTCAATGTTATATTGTGTTAAGTTTTAATTTAAAAACAAAATTACATTAAATTATTTTCAATGTTTTAGTTATTATTCCTCTTTGTAAGTGAATCTAAAGTAAGATTAAAAAGAAGGGTTTTGAATTGTTTAAAAGAAAACTTTATTTTCAAAAGATTTTCAACATGTTAAGAAAGCAAATTTTAAGCTTTTTTATTAAAAACACATGCGAATTACAAAAAAACCTCAATGAAGAGCTTAAAATATCATGAAGTTCATGAAAAAGTATACTCTTGATTAGAACTACAACAAGTTAATGATTTTGTTTGGAACAAATTGCTAAAATTAAAATCTCTTGAGGTGATTAAATTAATTAATTGAGATGAATCATTTGTAACAAGTAGATTTTGTTAGTTTGAAGAGAAAGTCTATTCTGCTATGCTGAAATAAGTCACTTAAATTAATTGGAAAAGATTATTTCCCAATAAAATTTATAAGAAAAATTAGCATAAAAAATTTTCAAAAATATCTACGGGATGAAAGGTAATGAAAGTTATGCTGTGTCTTGGTTCATTCATATCAATTGGTAATTGTAATGATGAAGTGGCAGTAATTCAAAATAGAAAAAGATAAGATTCGTTTGACTAATAATATATAATTCAATCTTAAAAGATTAGGATTTAAGTCAAAATAAACACAGAAGGTGAATGGAATTTTAACGCGGCGTTTATTTCTATGTAATAAATTGATGTAAGTAATAACTGCCATATTTTTCCATGTACCATACCAAGAATAGCTGAAACATAAATCATGAAGCTATAAATTGTAGCATATAAATTTGTCATTATCTATTTAAATGCTTCACGAATTTAGCACATACTTAAAAAGCAATTCATTGCATTGAAAATATTCGCTGAAGTATCCTCAAACAAAAAAGAAGTTTCAAACAAATATTAATAATTTAAATTAACTGTTTTTTCAAAGTAACATTGGATTTGGGAAGAATATTCAATCAAGACTGGCATTTTAGTTTGTTATTAAGTTTTCTAACAATGGGACATTTGATATAAACATAAAGTGTGTTGAGGTGTGTATTTTAAGAGGATGAAACACCCCTCTATGGAGTTTTGTAAACACTCCAATAAAAGAGAATAAACATTATTTTGTAACTATAAATGTGTCAGAGTAAATTAAAAAATAAGTATACAAGTGTGCAAGAAAAACGTAACCTCTTCTTGTTACATATCTTACAGGAAGTTTTTTATATTATTTTATATGCAGGATGTTTCTAAATTGATGTGAAAGATTTCAAGGGGTGATTTTTGAGCGATTTTTTAACTTTTTGTTCAAAACCCCTTTTCCTCCAAGATATAGCCCTCTAAAGTTAAGGGAAAAAATCTGAAACTTTCTTATCTCTTGACATTTTACAACTAACAAATTGTTAGTTTGATCACAAATACTAAAATAATGCTGTAATCAATTTGACATAACTTCATTTCTTTGGCTAATAATAACCAATCTCTGAATTAATTCACTTGAGCCTGTGTTTTATTTTATTTTTTTGTGATTAAACTAACAATTTTAGGAGAAAATGTGAAGAGACAAAAAAGTTGCGTATTGAATCCCTCTATTTAAATCAAGTTTTTAAATAGAAAAATGTAGACGCATTAAAAAGTTCTGATGCAAAGTATTATAGGGGTTGATTTTTTCAACTGATTTATCTGCCAAATTTCATTCTTCTAAATTCCTCCATAGTGGATTTATTAAATAAAAACAATTTTTTCCCCTATCTTTAGAGTGCTGTAACTCGGGGAAAGGGGTTTTGAACAAAAAGTTATATGAGAGACCCCCTTAATTTTTGCTGAAAAATCTTTATAATCAGATCCAATCATCAAAATACAAAATTTCGAAGTTGTCATAAATATTTCTTTAAAAATTGGAACATAATTGGTGTTTACTGTGTAACGAAAAGATAACACAATTATTTGGCATTATCTCCATATTTATGAGTCATAAGTTGAAAATACGTAATCATAAAAGGATGTGGTTTTGATTACGATAATAACAAATAAATATCGCGTATATACTGGAGAAGTGGAAAGAAAAGACGACGTTCTTTGGTCACTATACTATGTACTATACTATAATCTTTATAATAACTATATATTTGGGATCAATATTTGAAAAGTGTAGGAACAAATAGAAAAAAATTAATAGCTATTTCTGAGCAAGTGTTGAAACGATTTATACACGAAGTAGACTTGCGGAAATGGGGTATGGAAGCAAAATTTTAAATCTTCCTGAAAGCGGTTACAAAATTTCAAAACAACGCACAGAATTGTTTCTCGTAAAATAAACAAATTTGTAACCCGTTCATATGGAACAGATACTATTAAACATTAAGAAATTGTAAATGAGTTCATTAATAAAGTAAAACCATTTATTTAAACATATGATATGGTCCGAAAAACGTATTTAATGTCGATGAAAACGGATTTAATTAGGAAATACACGGGAGATGTTCACTGGATTTCAAAGAGAGAAAAAATGTTGAAACAGTTGTTTAATTGGTAAATGTAACAATTCATAGTTACACAATCTTGCATTACTATCAGCATTGGGTAAGGTTATGTCGCCATTGCTGATAGTATTAAAAAAAACCAATGGAAAGTTTGGCCCACAAATGCTGTAAACATTACTTTAACCGCCAAATATTGATATAAAAGTATTGATCTCAGGCAAACTAACCTCTGATATATTTGAGATAGTTTATTAATACTTAATTACCAGTCTTAGGATCGAAGAGTTTGTTATTACTAGATTCATGGGTGGATCATTATCCAAAATTTTTATAAACAAATCTTCTTTGTGATTAAGACAAAGACGTTAAGATATTTATTTTATATCCGTGTGGTTTTTAAATATGAAAAGGGTTGAAAGGAACAATTTTGATAACACCTTATGTGTAAGAGACAGCGTAATTAAAATACAATATCTGGTACATAATCAACAGTCATCATCCAAATATGAAGATTTATTTGCATATGCATGATATAAGAGCATAGAACACTGACCTAAAGCTTTTGACCATCTGAGTCTTGCTTTTTTAAATGAAGATTTGCCATATCCTGATCGAACCTCAGAATGACACCTTCTCCTTTATTTGTTGTTCTTGATGCCATAGGTTCTAGTCTTTTAAGCACTTTAATGACTACTTTCACCATCATCAATAAAAGAATCAAAAGTCAGTCTATTATACCTTCTACGTTTGAAACTAATTTTCTTACGCATTCTAACAAAACATTAGTTGATAATTTTTGTAAGATATATTTATACATTTGCGCAAACTTAAAACCAATATTGTTGCGATTTTTTGTTTGTTTCCGGTTATGTATCTTTTACTGTTGCACTACTGTTAGTAATATTTATTATCGACTTATTAAACAGATTTAAGTCTGGTGTGTTGGCGTATGCTGATGATCTTAAGATATTTCGCCCGATGATCTCGGATGATGACGTAGCTTCGATGCAGTCTGATCTTGATATCTTGGTGGAATGGTGCGATCGTAATCAGCTCACGATTAATGTGGAGAAGTGTAAGGCTATCACTTTTACACGTAGAACCACTCCTATCCCTTCTAGGTGGAATCTCCCTGCTTAAGTTGACCGTATGTCGCTCCGTACTTCACGTTTATTCACGGATTCTGCAGTATACATATCGCATTTCGGGCGCTTGTTTTGCCGAGACTGGAGTATGGTTCTGTTATATGGTCACCGCATTAAATCTCGCATCGTCTTCTATTGGAGCGAATTCAAAAAAGGTTTATAAAGTACCTTTCCTTTCGCGTTGATGGAGTTTATCCTGTTCGTGGCACTGGCTACCAATCTTTGTTGCAATGTCACCATTTGTCTTCGCTTGACACACTCGAAGGTATGATCTCGATGTTAAATTATTATAAAGCTGGTGAGACGGCTTTTCAAAAATCAAAAAATCGGTTGAATGGTTCAGAAGATATTAAAATGTAAACATTTGAAAACGTATTGGCCTCCCCCTCCCTTATTATAACATATATGAGAAATATCGCAAAACAAAAACAATGCGGTGTTATTCAAGCTACTAAATGATGTTGTCAAAGTTATAGCTCATCGTAATTTGCAGTTATTTCTCTGACAACTTTACCAATAAGGATTTTTGTCCCAAACCTCAAGGCCTTACTGTTGTCGAAATACAGCCGCTCCGTACCCTTAGCGGGACACCGCCTGTATAATTGGAAAATTTAGAATGGTGATTAATTAGAAATAATTAAAATACTTCTTGTACTTGCTGTTTAAATATTTATTGAAACCGGTTTCGAAGTATTACTTCATCATCAGTCAAAACCTTAATTAAATGAAACAATAAACCAAAATTAAAATCATCGTAATAAAACAAAAATTACTATTAACTCACGTCAAGTCCTCAAAAAATGTAAATCCTCATAGACCAACACATCTGTTGAAAACAAACAATCAACTAACAAAACATGACTAAGAAACTATCGAAGCAAAATCTTATATTCTACACGTTACAATTTGTCATGAGACAAAATGGAATCTAAAACTTACTTAACAGAAAATTCGACAAATACCGGTTATGCGACTAAAGTAAATTTATCGAAGTTACAAGAAAAAGAAGAAAAATAAATGTTTAAGAGAGAACTACGTTAAGTTACATTTAAATTGCTCACAAAACAAAATGAAAATCTGTAAACAATTTCTTAATAAAATAAAAAATTACTTATTAAAACATTTTTTAGGTATATATTTGTAAAGAGGGGTGTAGAAAATTTCGACTTGTTCATTAAGAAGATCAATGTAATTGTTTTTACTATGTTTATCAATCTCAAAAGATTCCAATAAATCAAGTTTAAACCCTTTATCACACCTATGCAATAGTTTCACCCCTTCGAAATCCATACTATGTCCGGTCTCTTTGATGTGTTTGAAAATATTAGAATTGGGTTTATTTTTATGTTTGTGTAATCGTATATCTAGTCTTCGCCCAGTCTGTCCGATATATACACTATTGCAATCATTGCAGTTGATCTTATAAACACCATTATCATGAGAAGTTTCTTTATTATCATTAAGATGGTGATTGGATAACAAATTAACTATGGAATTCCAATTACTATATGCTAAAGTCACATTATATTTAGAAAATAAACTTTGGGCCTTATCTAAGAGCTTGCAACATGGATTCAAATAAGAATAATTGGAAAAGATTTGTAAGATTTAAAATATTAAATGAAAAATGATCAAAATTAGTTCTTAAACAGAGGCCAGCAAATTTGGAGAAAAGTCAGAAACAAAAAAGACCAAGAGTTGTTGAATTCCAAGGGAGTCATCGGTTACCGTCACTTGAACTTTGTAGCTTTACGTAACTTTCAATTTTGTTGTACTTGTAAATATTTACTGTTTTGTTGTAAGTTTTCTTAATAGCGGTTTATAAGCATTTTTTTAATTCAATATGTTTCTGTGTTCTTCATATAGAGTGGTACTGTATTAAATTATATTGTAATACAGGTGTCTCGGCGAGACCGGTCATTAGACGTTTCTGGGGTTCTGGCCAAAATACAAATTTGAGAATTCAGATTTAAGTATTATCAATTGCGTTCTCTTCGACTAAAATATTTTGAGATTTCTAGCACTTCCGGTTATATCTACTTTATTTTTTTAAATGGAACACCTGTATATTTTTACATATTTCGATTTGTCTGTTCTCAAGGTTTATAAAATAACTTTACTTTTTGCAATTTAATTTGGCCGTTCTCGAGTTATTCGACTTTTTCTAGAAAAATCTGCTCCAGCAGACATTTGTTCAAAAAGTCAGAGAACACTCGATTTTTGAGATATCAATTTGGGATTCACAACATGCTTAAGCAACATGATGGAGTATGTTTTGGTGCCGAGAACGGCTGTCTAGATCGTTTGGTCACTTTACTATGGCACGATAACTTTTCGAATATGTGTAAATTTTTCAAAAAACCCTAATTATCTCCAAAACTATTAATGTTAGGAATGGGACATATAGGATATAAAAGATGTAGAATGAGACACCGAAGACGACTGAGTAATAATATATGGGGGGCCATTTAATAAAATGAAGTTATGGTACTTCCAAATTTCGAGAAGTTAACGTGCCATAGTAAAGTGATCAAACGTTCTAGACCGCAGTTCTCGGCACCAAAACATAGTCCATCACGTTGCTTAGACATGTTCTGAATCCTAAATTGATATCCCAAAAATTGAGTGTTCTCTGATTTTTTGAACAAATGTCTGCTGGAGCAGATTTTTCTAGAAAAAGTCGAATAACTCGAGAACGGCCAAATTAAATTGCAAAAAGTAAAGTTATTTTATAAACCTTGAGAACAGACAAATCCAAATATGTAAAAATATACAGGTGTTCCATTTAAAAAAGTGCTAGAAATCTGAAAATATTTTAGTCGAAGAGAATGCAATTTATAATACTTAACTATGAATTCTCAAATTTTTATTTTGGCCAGAACCCCAGAAACATCTAATGACCGATCTCGCTGAGACACCTGTATATTATTTGTTTTAAAGAAATTATTATTTGATGATTTTATTTATTTTATTATAAAAGTGACAAATAATTAATTTTTTTAAATTTCAGTTGAAAATGTTATGCAAGCTGTTGATCAAGTTGCTTCCTTATTGGCATCATCAAAACCTGTTGATCCTACAATTTCTTATAAAGACAGTATCATTAATTTGTATCAACACTTAAAAGTAGGTTAATAAATAACTTACTATTCTTAACTGATTAAAATCGATTTTTGGTGTTGTAGGTCTATGGGGCTTACTTAGAAATCTTATACCAAGACCAACTCAACAGAGCTTTTGTGGTATTTCGTGATAGATCTCAAGACGATATACGACTCGATTATTTATCTCGATTACACCTTCTCGAATTGATTGAATTACGAGCGAAAGGATGGAAGGGAAACGATATTATGAACCAATACTATCGCAAAAAAGTATGCATTTTTATAACCACAATCAAATATTCTAATCCAATTTTTATTTTTTCAACAGATAGAGCAATCAGAATCTGCCTCAAGTTTGACGGAATCAATGACAACAATCGCTCCGAGCCCGGCACCTTTATTGGGACCTGGTGAAGTTATTAAACCTTCTGGAAAATTTAGTAAACCCACTAGGATCCCTGGAAAAAATTATTGCAAGGATGAGGTTGTTATTAGAAATGCGGATTCTGGAAAAGGTAAAGACATTTTTTTCGTTGGACTTGGAAACCAATGGAGTTAAAAATATTAGAATTGTGGAAAAATATATAAATTGTGTTTAAAATGATTGAGAAATCTTCTTTAGTAGGAATTGAAGGGTAAAAATCTTTTATAGTAATGGGCATAAAGGGCCGTCGAGTTCACATGATTGAAGAACTCAGTGAAACGATCATATCGTTCCAGAAAGGTAACAGTTAGCTGCGATAACTCAGTTAACACATCCGCTTCTGTTTGGTTTATTTTTTTCTCCCCCCTATTTTAAATTCTAATACTATTTTTTTTGCACCAACAATTTCTAATTTTATTATACAATTTTCTTGTTTTCTAAGAGAATTATGCTAATAATATAACATGTTTATTCATCTTTATTAACTCTTTAACATTTAACTTTTAAAATTTTATGGTCCCTTTAAAATAAGATCTTTTGATTTGATTTAAAGGTTTCTTTATTGACAACAAAATATTTTATATTATGTTATGGGGTTAATACTTTGCAAAAATGATATCATCGTTGTGTATAATTCTCTAATTCGATATTCTATTAAAACCCACATGTTTTTTAAATACCCTTTTTTTATAGGCATGTCCACCATGATTTCTACGTTTTTTTTTACGTTTTCATTTTACATAACAATGCTTATTACTTAAAAACTTTTCAAATTTATTAATTTGATTATTACAAATTTTATTAAAACGAATTATTTTTTGTAGTAACTCCAGGTGCTAAAGAACGTCTCGTCCAAATCACAGGTGCAAATGAAGAAAGCATAAAGTAATTATTAAAAAGTTTGATAATTTTTAATTTAATTTATTTCTTTTCGTTTTATAGCCACGCTAAACAATTAATTGAAGATACAATCAAACGTAACGCTTCCCCAGTTAGAGAACACGGAATCGCAGTTGGTGGACCATTAACAGGGTCTAGTTCAAGTATTAATTCTTCTGCTTCCGATGATAGCGCCCTTCCTCAAGTTGCAAGATCCTCAAGAGCTTTACTACATAGTTTGAGTACAAACGATGCTAGTATTGGAGAATATAAGTATACAATTGTAACTGGTGGACATACAATTAAGATTACAGGAGATAATTTGGATTTAGTGAGGGTAAGATTAATAAAAGAAGATTAATGTGATACTTATTATTGTTTGTCTGTTAAAGACGAGTAAATTAATTTTGGATGAATACTTCTCTGGGGAACCAATTCAAGATATAGGCCAGTTTTATAGTTTTGATAGTTTACCCCAAGCAGAGATTGTTTTACCTGTTTCCGAGCCTCTTTCTCCACCTGAATCTCTTCCGTCGCCGAACGTTGTTCCTAATGGACAAGTTGAGGAGCCACCGCAAAGTAAGTAGTTTAAACTTCAATTTTACTCTGAGATGTTATATATTCATTGGAGGCATTCCCTGAGCTACTTTATATGATTTGTAAATGTTTAAATTCGCTATAAAATTAATTTCTTGAAGGATGCTTGTGGAAATATCACCGATTATTAATTAAAGTATCCTCTTTTTGATGCAAAAAGCCGTTTTGAAAAATCACTTTCAGTTCTTGAGAAATAAATTTTTGAAATGAGCGACAATTTTTTCGAATTTTACAATTTACGCCGATTAAGTTTTAAAAATTCGTATAAAATCTAGTTCTTGGAATATGAGTATGAAAATCTCCTAAAGTGTTAATAAAAGTGTTTTCTTTCCAATGAACCAACCCGTTTTGAAAAATAGTTTTTAGTTTTTGAGATAATATTTGAAATTTTGATAAAATTTTCGATGTTGCAATTTTCATCGATAACTTGTAAATTCGCTATAAAATTAATTTCTTGAAGGATCCTTGTGGAAATATCACCGATTATTAATTAAAGTATCCTCTTTTTGATACAACAAGCCGTTTTGAAAAATCACTTTCAGTTCTTGAGAAATAAATTTTTTAAATGATCAACAATTTTTTCGAATTTTGCAATTTTCGCCGCTTAAGTTTTGAAAATTCGTATAAAATCTAGTTCTTGGAATATGAGTATGAAAATCTCCTAAAGTGTTAATAAAAGTGTCTTCTTTCCAATGAACCAACCCATTTTGAAAAATAACTTTTAGTTTTTGAGAAAA
>NW_019282485.1:45246-67893 GCF_000648695.1 Onthophagus taurus
TTGAGAAATAAAATTTTGAAATAATCGACAATTTTCTCGAATTTTGCAATTTTCGCCGATTAAGTTTTAAAAATTCGTATAAAATCCAGTTCTTGGAATATGAGTATGAAAATCTCTCAAAATGTTAATAAAAGTGTCTTCTTTCCAATGAACCAACCCGTTTAGAAAAATAGCTTTTAGTTTTTAAGAAAATAATATTTGAAGTTTTAATAAAATTTTCGATGTTGCAATTTTCATCGCTAACTTGCAAAATTCGCTATAAAATTAATTTCTTGAAGGATCCTTGTGGAAATATCGCCAATTTTTAATTAAAGTATCCTCATTTTAGAGTTGCTTCGTTAGTTATCAGCATCAAAAAAGTTCATTTTCTATCTTGGATCCAAATAAGTTGACATATCTTATCAGCTTTCTTATTAATTTAATTTTTATTCAAATATCGTAATAATGTGACAATGTGGGATATCACCTCAGAAATGTACTAGAAATTGTAACCATAATGGCCGGATAGATATGCCGGATAACCGGATATCCGGCCGAAGGGGATGCCGAATATCCGTTATTCGGCTTTTCGCAAAATCACTATCCGTTCCATCACTTGAAATTGAGATCAATAGCAGTTAAAGTATCAAAGTCTGATTCAAAGCTGATCGCCTCATTGATTGATACTTCTTTACTGCTTATTAGATTCGTTGTCTTCAACTTCTAAAATGATGGTAAAACTGCTTTCCTGATTCGAAGCCTCTGTAGCGGTAAATACAGTAATACCCCGGTATAAGTCGAATAAGCGTAAATTGGGGTCCAATTTTGCATATAAATGCATACAAGTTATGTTCAATTTGGGACAAGAGACTAAAGAAACAATAATTTAGAAAAAAAAAGTTTAATAAACTGTTACATAATAGGTACATACATCTATTATTATGTACATATTGCAAAAAAAGTAAACAAAGTTTACTTACAAACGGAGTTTACTGCTTACAAAAAAGTTGTTTTGACGTAGAAGGCTTCATAAAATCTACTAATGTCATCTGACGACTTAATTCTTTTTCTTCTCACGCAAAATGTCCTCGTAGCACGCTAATAAATTTTTTATTCCCTGTTTTTTTTTTGTAGAAATACGCATCTTTTTTCAATAGAACTGAGGCCTTCTGCCAAGTTTGCAATCGTCATTTAATCTTTTGATTGAACCTGGTCTAAAGAATTAGATTGTTCAATGTGTTGCTCTTCTTCTTGTTCACGCATTTCTACAAGCTCATCAATTGTCAGCTCCTGATTGTGTGAATCCAGCAGTTCTTGAACGTCATCACCATCCACCTCTAAATTTAATTAGACGCCATTTAAAGTTTTTTGTAAAATTTCATTCCAAGATTGTCATGACTTCTAAAAGTCTTTAATAGAAAGCTCATTGTTTTGTCTCATAGCTTCATGTAGATGCGCAAACGATCGTCTCTTGTAGTAGGTAGTATTCGGTGGCAAAAATACAACTTTCCCACGTGGGTCGAAATTAATTAGAGTTGCAGGAGGATGACCTGGTGCGTTGTCGATTAATAACATCACTGTAAATGGAATTTGTTTTAATTGGCAATAACGTTCGACTTCAGATACGAAGTGATGACCAAACCAGTCTTTAAAAAGAGAAGCTGTTATTTATTATCCAAGCTTTAGCATTCCAGTGATTACGAAATTTTTCGTGATTTTAGAAATGTTCAGTGATTACAACAAACGTTGTCGCAATTTTTTTTTCAAAGTGAGCCTTGACTTTTTGCACGGACAGTATTTTTTTAACAAGACAAAAAATAAGCAATGCAAAGAAACGAAGCGCACTCAACGGCAAGGGAAAAAACCAGTTCTGTATTATTTGTAGTATATTATTCGAGATCTTTTGACGATGTAATAATTTTAATTTTATTATTATTATTTACAAAAATCTTACCGTCGGACGTCCAAACATTCTTAAATGATAACTTTAACGCGGCTTTTTTATATTTATAGATCGCGCCTAAATACTGATAAGTCCTCTCTGATGGTGATACCTGTTGAGTTAAGTTTTCTTTTCATATCAAATATCTTCTTACGATCCCGATAGCTGACGAACTTGACTATTATCGGTCTAGTTGGCTCATTGAAAGGCTCTTTATTTTTTTTACGGTTACTTGTTCGGCTGGTAGATACTTTACCAACACGGTGAGCCCTGTCGATGGCATCAGGGGAAATTAAAGGTAAAGAAACTATAACTTCGCCTGATTAAACATATCATATGAACTTGAAACTCGACAACATACAGGGTGATTCACATAAGAACTGACACTGAGCAGGGACATGTAGAGGACAATAAATTAAGATGTTTAACCCAACTTATCTCTATACTAAGTTGTATCTCTGAGGAGTTATAGGCCTTCAAAGTTGGGTCTTAATTTTTTAAAACATTGAAGTTTTTTATGAAATGAAGTAGTAATGTATTAAATCAGCCAAAAGGTTAAAAAAATCTTTGAAATGCCTCAATTGAGTTCAATTTGCTACCAATTAATACCCTTGGTACACTCACAACGTATACCAAATTTGGTTTTTCTAGCTTAATGTATTATGAAGATATTGAACTTTTCGACAATTTAAGAGGCTACTTTGAAGACCTTTAACTCCTCACCCTGTATTGTAGCGCCTTAACTAAATTAAGGACGGAGAATCTAGAACTTCGCTTAATAGAAACAGAGTTGTAAGAAAAAGTGTTTATAGTAGAAACCACGAGAGCTGGCAGTGACAGATCGCTTAAAAATGGTATGAATCAAGATATGGACGTACGACTTAGATTATTTCACCACATACATTTAAATGAAGGTTATGTTAGTAATGGAGGTTATATGTCAAACATTGTCAAAGATATTATTTAATGATTTTCCTTTCAAAGAAAACATTTTCGGCTTGTAAAAACACTAACAGAGTCATGACAACGCTCACAAGACGTTTCGATTTGAGGTTATAGTTATAGAGTTACATCCCTTAGGCCCACTTTTACCATCCTCCTGATAAACTATCTAGAGGACAGTTGCCATGGTTACGGCGGTTTTAAGCACTCTCATTGGCTAAGAGCTGGATTTATCTATCGGATAAATTTATCAAGAGGTGGTAAAAGTGGGCCTTAGAAGAACAGACATACTTTTTCGACGCAACCATTTGAATTGTACAGCAGACATATTAAACTAATGCTATCTCTTTCTAACACACATTACTCGCTAGCGGTTTGTGAACTACGTATGGCATTTGTAAGAGCGGAAAACGATGATTTACTGCCAGNCTAGTCTAAAGAATTAGATTGTTCAATGTGTTGCTCTTCTTCTTGTTCACGCATTTCTACAAGCTCATCAATTGTCAGCTCCTGATTGTGTGAATCCAGCAGTTCTTGAACGTCATCACCATCCACCTCTAAATTTAATTAGACGCCATTTAAAGTTTTTTGTAAAATTTCATTCCAAGATTGTCATGACTTCTAAAAGTCTTTAATAGAAAGCTCATTGTTTTGTCTCATAGCTTCATGTAGATGCGCAAACGATCGTCTCTTGTAGTAGGTAGTATTCGGTGGCAAAAATACAACTTTCCCACGTGGGTCGAAATTAATTAGAGTTGCAGGAGGATGACCTGGTGCGTTGTCGATTAATAACATCACTGTAAATGGAATTTGTTTTAATTGGCAATAACGTTCGACTTCAGATACGAAGTGATGACCAAACCAGTCTTTAAAAAGAGAAGCTGTTATTTATTATCCAAGCTTTAGCATTCCAGTGATTACGAAATTTTTCGTGATTTTAGAAATGTTCAGTGATTACAACAAACGTTGTCGCAATTTTTTTTTCAAAGTGAGCCTTGACTTTTTGCACGGACAGTATTTTTTTAACAAGACAAAAAATAAGCAATGCAAAGAAACGAAGCGCACTCAACGGCAAGGGAAAAAACCAGTTCTGTATTATTTGTAGTATATTATTCGAGATCTTTTGACGATGTAATAATTTTAATTTTATTATTATTATTTACAAAAATCTTACCGTCGGACGTCCAAACATTCTTAAATGATAACTTTAACGCGGCTTTTTTATATTTATAGATCGCGCCTAAATACTGATAAGTCCTCTCTGATGGTGATACCTGTTGAGTTAAGTTTTCTTTTCATATCAAATATCTTCTTACGATCCCGATAGCTGACGAACTTGACTATTATCGGTCTAGTTGGCTCATTGAAAGGCTCTTTATTTTTTTTACGGTTACTTGTTCGGCTGGTAGATACTTTACCAACACGGTGAGCCCTGTCGATGGCATCAGGGGAAATTAAAGGTAAAGAAACTATAACTTCGCCTGATTAAACATATCATATGAACTTGAAACTCGACAACATACAGGGTGATTCACATAAGAACTGACACTGAGCAGGGACATGTAGAGGACAATAAATTAAGATGTTTAACCCAACTTATCTCTATACTAAGTTGTATCTCTGAGGAGTTATAGGCCTTCAAAGTTGGGTCTTAATTTTTTAAAACATTGAAGTTTTTTATGAAATGAAGTAGTAATGTATTAAATCAGCCAAAAGGTTAAAAAAATCTTTGAAATGCCTCAATTGAGTTCAATTTGCTACCAATTAATACCCTTGGTACACTCACAACGTATACCAAATTTGGTTTTTCTAGCTTAATGTATTATGAAGATATTGAACTTTTCGACAATTTAAGAGGCTACTTTGAAGACCTTTAACTCCTCACCCTGTATTGTAGCGCCTTAACTAAATTAAGGACGGAGAATCTAGAACTTCGCTTAATAGAAACAGAGTTGTAAGAAAAAGTGTTTATAGTAGAAACCACGAGAGCTGGCAGTGACAGATCGCTTAAAAATGGTATGAATCAAGATATGGACGTACGACTTAGATTATTTCACCACATACATTTAAATGAAGGTTATGTTAGTAATGGAGGTTATATGTCAAACATTGTCAAAGATATTATTTAATGATTTTCCTTTCAAAGAAAACATTTTCGGCTTGTAAAAACACTAACAGAGTCATGACAACGCTCACAAGACGTTTCGATTTGAGGTTATAGTTATAGAGTTACATCCCTTAGGCCCACTTTTACCATCCTCCTGATAAACTATCTAGAGGACAGTTGCCATGGTTACGGCGGTTTTAAGCACTCTCATTGGCTAAGAGCTGGATTTATCTATCGGATAAATTTATCAAGAGGTGGTAAAAGTGGGCCTTAGAAGAACAGACATACTTTTTCGACGCAACCATTTGAATTGTACAGCAGACATATTAAACTAATGCTATCTCTTTCTAACACACATTACTCGCTAGCGGTTTGTGAACTACGTATGGCATTTGTAAGAGCGGAAAACGATGATTTACTGCCAGCTCTCGTGGCGTCTACTATATAGATTATGACTTTAATAGCAAACTTTTGGTGATTTCTATAAAGTTATCATACCTGTAAGGAGTTAATAATGTTAATAGTAAACAGTAGTGATGTAAAATTATCGGTAATTTAAAAAACGGTAATATTACCAGTAATGTTACGTAATATTACGGTAACATTGGTAATTTGTAAATAACAGCTTTTTAAGTAATACAAGTTTTTCTTATTTCAAAACTCTAAAAACATTACGAAAAACAACAAGAACGTTTTTTAAACTAGTCAGAGTCACAATGGACTATGTAATAGAGTGGATAATGGTAAATCATCCTCATCATCATCTGGATCATCCCCAACCTCGTCATCTGAATCTTCTTTCTCTTTCGTTAATTGAGTAAAGTCTATAACTTCGAAACCGATATCTTCTTTTTCTATTTCTTCTTCAGTAGCTTCTACTATTTTTGAATGATCGTCTTCATATAGTAAATTATAATTATGGGCAATATAAGTTAGTTTTCCGGCCCTCTCCACGGTAAGTCTGTTTCTTCTTTGCCGATGAATAAATCCGTAAGTACTAAAGGTTCTTTCGGTTGCGGCTGTTGACGGTGGTAAATTTAAAATGTCTACAGCCAAAACCTACTTATTTTAGAACTGGAGCAAATTCCTGCCCACCAAACAGGTCCAGCCATACATTTTTCGCTGGAAATAACGAATTCCTTAGCAAAATTATTACCTCTAATTTTGTACGGTGCGAGTGCTTCCATAATAAGATCTACTTGTGAAGAATACTTTGGATGATGCCTTGCAGTTTCATAGATGAACTCCGTTGCAATTAAATTTTCATCTTCAGTTAAATTGTCGCCGCGTTGATTTGGTTCTAATAGGTAAGCAGCAAGATGAACGGGTTTTAAACATTTATTTTGTCGTTTTTCAAGAATTGAATACATTTTCTAGTATTCCAACATAGTAATAGATAAATTTGATACTTTGTCACATAATATAGATCTTATTTCAAAAAAGCAGATAAACACTTTTGAGATTGTTAGCCCGTTAGCTTCAAAAATCCTTATCCACTTAGTGATTGGCTGGAACAAGTCATAAGTTGCTTCTATTTGTAACCAAAATTCGTTTTGATGAAACTGTTTTGATACTGTATTTGATGAAAGAACATCAGAAATATCTGGGCTATCATCAACTGCTAAACTTTTTAATGAATGTTTAGTGTCCAAAAAGCTTTTTAGACAACAAACAAAGGAACAATGCTTTTAGACAAAGGAGATGTGTCGCCCCGTTTTGTCTAACTGGATTTTTTCAAACGTTGCATGTAAAATCTGCGAATTTTTCAGCTCAGATACAATTGAAATTATATTCTTTTTAAAATTGGAAAAATGGTCTAATTTCAAGAAGACTTCAACCAGAAGGTTTAGACCGTAGTAAATACAACCATAATTAGTAATGTAATCGTACTTGCTGCTAACTATTTCACGAGCCTTTTTTATGTTAGCTCTGTTGTCAGTGACAATAGCTGGAAAAGTTGAAGCTCCTAATTCTTTCAACACTTTTTCAATTTCTGAGGCCAAAAATGTTGCTAAATGTCTGTTATTTTCGGTGTGTATTGATTTGTAAAATACCGGAAGAGGTGTATTAATAACAAAATTAGATATAGAGTCATTTCTGCAATTTGACCATCCATCCATTTGTAGGCTTAAGATAGGTGCTTCACTAATTTTTGAAGAAACTGCAGCTTTTACTCTAGTGTACTCGGATTCGAGGAGTGGATTTGACAACTGGTAACGAGAGGGTGGTTTATATGCGCATCTCATTGCTTTGAATACATCTAACCATACTTTTTTCGTTGTCATATCTAAGGGGGCTCCTGAGACATAAATAGCCCTTGCGAGTATTTCATCAATCTTATTGTTTTCTTGAGAGGACATGTTATCAAAATACGAAGAAATTGTACCCTTTGATGCTTTAGTAGTACTTGAAAATGAAGAACTAGCTGATGAAGGCACAGGCCTGACTAGTGAAGCAATTTCTGAGTCTAAAGATTCTCCCTGCCCCTGCTGAGAGGTAGTATCAGTATCATCAGCATCACTATCTTCTAATACCTCGGTTGAACTTGGCGTGGTGTTATTGTTACTACTGGAAACATTTATTATAGGCAATTTCCCTTTTTTAAGAATTTGTACTACATTTTCAGGTATTTTGACACATTTTAGCAAATGTTGGAATTGTCTGGTAGCATTTCTTTTAAAGGAGGTTTTACAATATTTACAGAAATAGTTGTCTTTATCTTTAAGATCGTAGTACCTCCAAACATCACTGTTCGGCTTAACCATATTATCGCAAATACAAAATAAACATCATGCATTTCGGGAAGAGCTCAACTTAAAAATATCTAGACTTACTAGTTCAAATATCACATAACAAGGCAAAACAATTACAGTTATTTAATAGGAATCGCACTGATAGTTATAAACAACACCTTTTATAGCAATAATGTCACTAATTATGATGAAGATTGTTTACAAAATATCGCTTGCCGCTTGTCACGGGGAACCATGGAATTATCACAAGTTAGATTTCGGGTATTCCCCGATCGATATGTGCGGCCGCGCGGCGCCAATGACGCCATGTACAGCTGGGCAAATAAATGAGAGTGTAGAGCGAAAAAAAAAACAATATTTCCAATGTTACCGATCTTGCGGTAATATTACCAAAATTACCGGTAACATTTCCTCGGTAATATTACCCTTTACATCACTAGTAAACAGTTAATAATTCATAATTTTTACGTTTTTATTTTATTTAATACTGAGGTAATTTATTATAACAATTTCTTTTAGCTCCTACATTAAGACGACCACATACATCGATTGATGAAGTCCCTAAGGAAAAATCTAGACTTATCTATTCAATTGAATTTTTGGCCAGATTAGCAATGAGTCCTTTGTGTTTGTCTCCGCCCATTGATCTCGAACGTATCACCAATCAACATCCGACTTTAATTAGAAAGGTATGTTAATATCTTCGATTTATTTTTTTTGATTAATTAATCATTTATCTATTTCAGCTTGTGGAAATGTTTGATGCAAAACAATATCTTACAAACCGTATGGGTGAGCCATTAACAGTTTTAAGTGCTGATGAAGTTGAAGCGGCTGATGTTTGACGTAAACAACGCCGCAATTACAAGTAAAAGAATCTCCTCTGTTTATAAAAATATCCCCCCAGACTTAGTAGGTTTGTGTTTTGTTTTTCATATATTTTTTTTCATCTTTCGTTTTGTTAGGTGTTTTTAGAAAGATTTACATATAAAAGTAAGTCTCTAGTAATTCTTTCTGTCTTTTTGAGAAGTTTTTCGATATGATAAAGTTTTAAAAGGAAACAATAATGCTCATTTTGTAAGATGAAATGAAAATTTAAAAAAAAAGAAATGAATGAAATAGTTGATAGGAAATATAAACTTATAAAATATATTTTAAAGATTTAAAATAACTATGTTTTGTTTTGTTTGTTTCAAAATTTATTATTAAAGAAAATGTTAACGTTCTTGGATAGTTAAAAAAATTTATAAAAATATTTAAAAGAAAAAAAAAATCGAAAATTTAGTTCACTAAATTATTTAATTTTTATGTTTATATATTTTTTGTTGACTCTCTGGTTTTTTTTTATTACTATTGATATAGTTTTAGTTTGAATCTAAACATTTGTAGGCTTTAATATTTATATACGATAATAATAATCCTATTGTTTTTTTTATTTAAAACAATAATGGTTTTATCTATTTAAAACAAAAGTATATATATTTTTTGTACACTTCAATTTGACACTGGAAATAAGTCATCCACTAGTTACTATTCTGGTAACGCTGTTTTAAATAAAAATTGTAAGCAATAATTTACATTCACTTAAAATGATTTGATGAATATCACATAAAAATCATATCTTGTCCTAAAGTAATACCTAATATTTATTTAAAGTTAAATAACAGTTACTTTTTTGTGAAGGTTTACTTTCTCTTTCTTGTTCGAATTAAAAAAATCAAAATAAGAAAAGTTTCTTTATTACCTTATTTCAAAATATTTCACTTCCTTAATTAAAAATTTTATTTATTATTTATTGTCTAGGAAAAGAAACCGATAATCCAGAAAATAAATAATAACAACCAACGTTAAACACTGTCTAAATATGCCTATAACCTTAGAAAATAAATCGTCTTTGCCTATATCAAGTAACTCGTCTTTGAATCCTGGAATTTACCACAATGGCAAAGGTGCCAAAACTTTGGTCACACAAAAACTTATCATTACTGATTTTTCCCGTCAAAAACGATGTGATGATGCCAAATATGTTAACTGCGATGAAAATCATCCGGTTAATTACAAAGGCTGTCTTATTTATAAATAATTGCAAAACAAACATTTCCCGTCTCTACGCAATAAATATGTAAAAATCCCCCAAGAGACAAAAAATAAGTGTGTACTACTCGCCAATACGCAACAATGTAGTTTGTAATGATCAAATTAGAAGCGCTAATATCCCAAAAGACGCAGAATTAAACCAGCAACAAGAATCCCAAAATACACTCTCTGCATTCTCTATATCAAACAATTTTAAACACATTATACATAAAGGAATGGAGAGAATGGACAAAATGTTCGACCTCATAATTGCTTTATGGTGTGTTCCCACGGGATGTGAAAACGAAAGTGTATCACGCCTTCATACTCGATTTTGTGCATGTGCCTGCCAGTTCGAAGGAGTTATGGTGATTAATACCAAATTTATTTAAAAAAGGCATGTTATGTTTAACTAGTTTTTTTAATTTATTATTATATGGGATCGTAGGGTTATTCTTGATTTCTGTTATAAAGTTAAGAGCAAAGAAATTTTCAGTCTTGTTTACATATTCTATCCTGTCTAGACAGTGCCAGCTCCCTTATCACCTTTTATTTTGTGTTTGAGGGCGTTGAGTTTTTTGTAAATATCGTTGGTAAATTTCTTTGTGTAATATCTGGGATCCTTGCAGATATATATGTCAACAAATTTGAACAGATACTTTTTTCTAACAAATATAAGCTTTTCACAAAAGATATCATTTTTTATATTGGATATGTTAACTAATTGTTTATAAAGGTAATCCCGCCAATCTGATAGCAGTACAGAATATCTTTAATAATATTACCAACTTGGAATTCACTATCGAAATGGAAAAAGACAATATGATTAACTTTCTAGACTTAAACATTACCAAGAATCTTTGTAATCAAAAACTTGAATTTAATATCTTCAGGAAAGACACATTTACGGACAATGTCATTGCCAACAATTCATATAATCTTAGACAACATAAACATGCCAGTTTTCGATTCATGTTTAACAAAATTTATAACATCCCTTTGAACGAAAATAATCGAGAAGAGGTAGAAATCAAGAAGATAATTACTATTGGTATTAATAATAACTACTCTATAAACATTTTACAAAATATCTATAATAAGATCCATAGTTCTAGAATTAACAACTTCATTTATCCTAATATAAAAAGCAACTCAAAATTCCTAATACTTCCATTAAAAAAATTTAATTTATCCCCTGCTTTTGTATCTCATAACAAAATTAGCAACTTTTCAATTAATAATAAAACCAAACATAGAAAAGAGGAATTAAGTGGTGTTTATCAGATCGATTGTCCGGAATGCAATAAAATATATATCGGCCAAACGGGAAGAAACATATACACTCGCTTCAAAAAAACACTTGTCTAGTTCAAGATCCGCCGTTCATAAACGCATACAAGAACATAAACACAGAATACAATTTCAAAATGTCAAATTGATTATAGGTCTAAAAAAGTCAAATGAACTGAACCTTTATGAGGAATATAATATAGGTCTACACAACAAAGACAATATACTTATGAACGACATTGCTGACTTTGATACTAACAGATGTTTCCACGATTTTCTTTAGATCCACTTTATATACTGTGTCGTATGCATTCTGTTATGCATACCATTTCCATTTGAATTTCTTGTTGCTGCCTGTCCTGTTTTCTCTTCCTGCAAACGCGCATGCGATTATAAATCTCGTCAAAACCAAAAAATTCCACTTTCAATTGGTCCTTTCTTGTCAATCATATAGGTGTATGTCCTGCCATCGGTTCCATACGATTAAACTAAAGAATTTTTAATTTTAACTCCGTCTAATACGAATTTTTTAAAATATAGTTTAGTGATAGTTTTATTTTAATTTAACGCTTAGTAAGTTGTCTTTTCCAAATTTTAACCTGTTTTACTTTCTAATATTAAGCCATTTGTTTTTAACGTTTTTAGTTTTAACCGTACAAATTTTACTTTTAAATATTTCAACCTGATGATTTTTTCTTCAATCGACAACTCTTGATGGTAAATTTAATTTTAATTTGTTTGTTTTTTTCTAATTAACTGTCTTAATGAAACTTATTTTTACTCTGTCTCTAGTCGTGCCAGATGAAGATCGCATAGTTCGATCGAAACACGTGTAGCACCGAAAATAAAAATTAAATATATTTTTCATCGTCTCTAAGATTTCTTATTTTTTAAATAATTTTACGATGAACCTGGAAATAACACTAACTAAATTTGGTAAAGGCAACTGCTGAATAAAATGCCAAATGCAGAACTGTAGAGCACAATAAGCAATACACTATTTTGTATAATTACTGATTGTCCGAAACTTTACCGGCGAAAAATAAACGAAAAAGTCTTAATACTGTAAAGTATCGGACGAACTGTCGTTGCTGGGCGAATGAAAGAATTCATCAAGTCAAACCAGAAAACTCCAAACTGCTCACTATCGGCTATTTTCTTTAACTCCTTTCAATATGAAATCCTCAGGTTCTTAAATTTTTAAATAAAGTCTTTCCGTCCAAATCCAGGAATATTGAGCAAGCTTCTCTCAGCTGCTGCCATTCTCAAATCTCGGTTTCTATAGTTGTTGATTGTTGCATCATACAACACTGGTTCACTAGCATACGTGAACAAATTCACGACAAACATCAAACCAGTTTGATATGAAGCGTGAACATCACTCTTGCCTGTGGCGGCAGCAAATATTCCACGATATTTTGTTCACATGGAGGGTGTTACTCGAAAACGTGCCTCTGTGGAAACTCGGGTTTAATCTCAAAACTTAATGTACAACAATAAAAAAAAGTATGGGAAGCTAACGGCTTGACGAATTATAAGCAACAAATAAAGTTGTCTAAATAAATCTCCTAAGCACATATGACAAAATTAAGTTAGTTTAAGCTGACGAGACGTGCGTATATAATTATTACTCGAGGACACACGTTGGGTATTTTTTATCCATTTTACGTATAATAATAATAATTTATTTCCAAAAAATTCAAAAGTTACAGGTCGACAGATAAAGTATTTGTATATCATAATGTAATTCACAACATTATAGAAAATATAATAATACAGAATATATGACAAGATTTCTACACGTTCAGTTTGGCCGGCGAATTCATGAACTCGCTGATACCGTAGTATGGGTTTTCACCAAAGTGCTCCTTTAATCTCTTTTTGTAATGGACCATTGAGGTAGTTGTATCTATAAGTTTGTTATAAAATTTTATACCCTGGTAATATATCGATCGTTGACAGGTAGTCAGTCGGTGTCGGTGGTATGGAATTTATAGAGATGAGTATATTGCGCTCTACACGACACATCATTCATGTTTTGTTTCATGAAAATAAGACATCTATAGATATACAGCGAATAGACAGTCATTATTTTTAATTCTTTAAACAATGGCTTACAGCTCTCCATTTGATTTGCATTCATCAACGCTCTAACTCCTCTTTTTTGTATTATAAATATTCGTTCAGCTTCTGGGGAACGTTCCCAGAACAACACATTACAAGACATAATGCTTTGGAATCTTATCACTGTTCTTAGCTGGAAAACTGCTGAACTGAGTTTATTTCCAACTTCATGTATCTGTGTATTCCATTTCAGAGAACTTTCTAGGAGTACTTCTGGTAGCTTAGCAGCTGTTGCATCAGTGTGAAACTTAATTCTTCTGTATGTCGATCTGCCACAAACGTAACAGAAATTGTTTATATTGCAAACCATTTTATGCGCCACAAATACTGGTTTTTCCACCGTAAACACAACAAACAAATCACTAAGTCGCAAATAAACACACACCAAACAAATCACTAAGTCACAAATAAACGATGCTCTGCCAGATGTTCACTGTTTGAGGAATATTCTCGAACTAAAAGCTACGGACTTATGTACTAACCCACCTGAACATCTAACTTCTATCCTTCTATCTGTTCGTTTTTTTACCTGTAAGACTTTCTTGTTTCTTTGTTATAGTGAAGGGTGATGAATGGACTCCCTGTACATACGTCCTGTAAGTCTACTGTCCGTTTTAAGTCATTTTTCATAAAATGTTTTAACCCTAGAATACTATAGTGGTTTTGATATACGTGAATACTATACTGTCGTAAACTTTACGATCATTAAAAAAACATTATATAGAAAGCGCGTTTTTATTACAAAATATGTACAATCTATGAAGATATCTTGCTTACGTATTCAGTAACACAATAATATATAATAAACCTTATATTCTTAATGCGAGGCGAATTCGGTGCAGTAATTTCCACGATGCGTTACACAAAATGCCTTTCTACACTGCACACAATAGGTGGTGGTCATTCGCCTTAATTTGCTCGGGCAGTAAAAACAAATTGTACGTTTTTTGTCTTGAGGAACCGTATTTTCATCCACCATATCTACCTTGAGTATTTCGCAAATGTTTTGGCGTAATTTCGACGCAAACTTGGAACGCTTATTCTGTGCTCCATCCACGGCTTTGCAAGGCGATAGGCCAATTCAATCACAAATCCTTCCCGTGATAAAGGTTTTTCGCCCCTCTTAAACGTATTGTAGCAATATACTATATATGAATTAATACTGACTGAATTTACCATTCCGTAAAATACACATAACGGCCATCTTCTGGTTTTTCGACTGCAACTCATATTTGAAGAAAGCTGATCAAACGTATCGACCCCTCCTTTGGTTTCATTATAATTAAGAATCATCATTGGTTTACCATTTTCTTCTGAAATTTCCGCTCCGTCATGCATCGTGGATAGCAATAAAACGATTTTACTTTTTTTCGGTTCGTAAGACACCAATGTTTTGTTTCGGTCAAAACAAGTTTTAGGATTCCTTCCTTTCGTTTCTAATAGTTATGGGGGTATCGCCCGTTTTTTTCTTTTTTGTTCCTAACATCCTAAGTTTATATGGTTTTTATAGTAGTTCATCAGCAAGGTCAACCGAAGTGAACCAATTGTCCATCGTGATATTTCGATTGCTGCCGTGAACAGACTTTGTTAGTTCTTTTACAAAATAATTTGCTACTGGTAAACCTCCAGTTTGCGTTCCCTTTCCTAAGTATGGACATGCGTCAACTAGATATTTTAATGAAGAATCACATAGCATCACTATCTTTATGCCATATTTAGCTGGTTTAGTAGGTATATATATTTTAAAAGGGCACTTGCCGCGGAAGCCCAGAAGTTGCTCGTCTATTGTCAAATAAGACGATGGCGTATACGACGTTCTGCAGGTGTCGATGAATATTTCCCATATTTTACGTATATGTGTAAAAGGATCATCTTGCTTTCTCGCTTCTCTACTTTCTTTATCATCAAATCTAAGACAATTAACTAGGAAGTTAAAACGTTCGTAACACATGCAACTTTTAAAAATGAACCCGAAATAGCAGAATCAAACATCCGTTTGACGTGAAGATGATTATCTTTTTTCACGGCAGAAAGTAGCAGTACTGCAAAAAATTCCATTAATTCCTCCTTAGAAACATGTGAGATCCAGGCTTCGGCATATTTCGCAGATTGTCTGGTAATTTCTTCATTAGTGTGTTGAAGAATTATATTCAATATATCATTGGAAATAAAATGCAAGAAGTGATCCTCAACAGTTAAACACTCTTTAGCTTATTATATTTCGACTAGCTGTTCTTTTAGATCTTTGCGGTAATTTAGCTGACCATTTATGTCCGTTTTTTCCCTTGAGATTAGTTGTATTGGGCAAAATTATACTCTTCTCCTTTCGGGGTATTTTAGACAATGGGAGATGTTTCTTGTTCAACGTTTTGTGGTGCTACTGTTGAACTACGTACATCAGCAACATCTATGGGAACATTTGTAGTCTCTTGTGTGGAAAAAACTGGGGAGTCATAGCGTGCAGTTCTAACATCCTCATCCAAATTGGTATCATCATCTGAAATAGACTCATCGACTTCTAAATTATATTCTTCCCAATCACTTCCGCTATCACTATAAGGTTCTGAATTACTTTCTTCTCCATTCATTATTCGTTCAATTTCCATTTGTAATTCAAGTTCAGACAAAGGTCTTTTGGACATTTTACTAAAAGTTTTAGATATTTTGCCGTATCATGAACAAAAAGCTTACTTTACCTGAATACAAAATAGTTTTCGCTTCACTATAGAGAAGAAATACGGCCAAAAACTACCGTAAAAACATGCCAACTTTAGGTGATCATAAAAAACCCCGAGTTTTACTTTCATTTACCATTGGAACCAACCGGGATGGTTTTTCTTGTTGCACAGTGTAATTGTTCAAAATATAAGATATGTAAAAATAATAAAAAACAAGAGCACATTCAATACTTTCATGAATATATTCGTAATCTGGGAACTTGAAAACATAAAAATTTGCAGATATCCAGGGCAACAAAAAAAATTTTTTTGTTGTAGAGCTGTGTAATGAGGATAATTTAGCAAACTTGCAACGCACGCTTCGTTTTACGTCACTAAACATTGACACTGGAGTTGGGAGCGTTTAAGAGTCACTTTTCTAAACTGGCCAGTCCTTGGTTATATTAAAGAGATTTAGATTGCAGTAATAAATGAGATTAAAAAAAAAATTAAAAAAAAAATATTTATTGATTCATTATTGAAACGTTAAAACATTTTCATTTTCATTCATTTCACAATCTTCCCTCCTATCTAATCTTATATGAAAATTAACAACATATTCCATGTTTGTTCTTTGAACGGAAATTGCAAATGGATCAGTTGGATGGAACGTAAAAGCTACCAATCTTCTAGCTGGTGGTGTTTGAGCTCTATTTAAGCTCCCCGCGTAAATTTTAAACTTCAAAAACCCCGAATCACGGGCATAAAACCTTCAAAAAAGTAATTATAATTAAAAGAAATATATTAAATAATTATTTTTGGTTACCTAATTGGATGTTCTCCGCAAGGTTTTGGTCTCTCCATAACAGAAACCCATTTATCATCGTAACTAAAAAGTGATAAATCCAAATAAGGCGAACTGTTGTATGATTGTGAACTAATTGGTAACTGTGCAAGAATTCTTTTTGTGGCTTCGGTTTCCCCGCCAAATTTCGCACTGACGATTGTCTTTTGAAACCTTTCTTGAATTAATCTAGCATAAATATTATTGGAAGGACTACACGTGAATTGAACTTGTTTAAAAATGTTTGCGTTTCGAAAATAATCGCAAAAATCTTCGAATAATTTTAATAAAGCGGCCGAAGTATTTTCATAAACCGCCAAAATTTTACTTTCAACCATATTATAAACAACAAAAAACGACGGCAAACTATTCGCATCTATAGATTTTTGGGTAACAACTTCTTCGCTAGCATACTTCATGAGCAAATGGTCTTCATCTAAAAGTTGCATTTTCCATAACCGTAAACTTTTAAAGTTTTCGAAATATTGATAAAATTTTCTTAATTCGTATGGGTTTTTTGTATCTAAAGTTATACATTTAGCTCGTTTGTATAAAAATACCAATAATCGATGTTTTAACGTATTTATAAACGGTTCTCGAAATTTTCGTTCCGTTGGAAAAACTGAGTTGTAAAAGTACAAATCATCCTCAAAACAAAATCTTCCTATTTTTCGTACATCGACAAACATTCCATCAAGAATTTGAAAAATATGAATTACTTGGTGTTGCACCGAGAGGACAGCTAATGTATCTTTGTAAAGGTATAATCCCTGATTGTGTGACAAAAAAATTTTGTCAACTTTGAAACGGCGTGTATCACATAGCCTTCCAGCTTTTAAATCAACTAAATGTAAGGTATAATCTTCTAATGGTGATCTAAAATGATTTTTTAATGAAAATTGAAACTTTTTAAGGATTTTTTTTGGAAAAATTCAAGAATCATCATGTGGCTTAAAAATTGACCCAAAACATATGTTAAAAATAAAAAGAATGTGCGGAGAAATGTAGAACATATCGAAAAATTACAACATTTCTAGTTCTTGGTCTAGTGTTAGTACAATAAAAATATCCAACAGAGTGATATCTTATGCTAACTAGCCCTAACTACCATTGTCACTAGAACTGATATTAGGCCGTGCGTCTCTTAAGACGGCTAAACCTGAATGTTTCTAGTTCTAGGTCTAGTGTTCGTTCTACTTTTCTTTCAATAAAAATATACTACAATTTAATGTTAAATAACATTTAAAACTAGAACTAACACTAGACGTAGTACTAGAAACATTCAGGTTTAGCCGCACGTCTCTCAAGACGGCTAAACCCGAATGATTCTAATTCTAGGGTTAGTTCTAGTTTTAGTGTAATAAAAATATGTAACATAGTGATATCTTATGCTAACTAGCGCTACCTACCACTGCCACTAGAACTAACACTAGACCTAGAACTAGAAACATTCGGATTTTGCCGCACGTCTCTCAAGACGCATGAAGAATCGCATGAAAAATTAGAAGGAATGTGCAGTTGCAGAAATAAGGGATAGGGGCGCAATTTATTTCCCATATTTTTTTTTGTTTTGATCTTTTCACTATTTTAACCTCAAAATTAGAATCTACGGCAAAATACATAAAAAAACTCGTTTTCAAGATAAATAATACTAAGCCCCGTTACTACCAAACCAATGCTATCTATTAGTTAAGCTATCTATAAGATACAATTTATCTCGTAGATAACAAGGTCGTGCGTACTACCACCTCCATTTATCTCATAGTTAAGAAATCCTTGAGATAACCAAGAAATCTTGGGATTTTTTTGTCGATTATGTTAAATTGACAGCTCTATGTGATCAAAAGACCTACTATTAGGTATTTTGACGATATTTTAACCTGTTCTAACCTTAAAATTTAAATTTGAAAATGGAGACTGACAAAAGGCGACGAACCACCAATTTCACAAAAGAAGAATGCGAACATCTTGTTGAATTTGTTAGCAAACATAAAAACGTAATAGAAAACAAAAAAAGTGATGCAGTATTGTATCACTTTTAACATACCATTATTGTATGTTAAAATGTGATGGTAAACAATATATTTATGTCAATTCTTTTGAAAGATCTGGATAGAAATAGCTCCGGACTAACGGCGGTAAGTAGGATTTGCCGGGATGCAAAAGGCGTTAAAGCCAAGTATGATATGTTAAAGAAACAAGTGAGAAGTAAATGTACTCAAATTCGACAAAACGCGATGAAAACTGGTGGTGGGCCTAATCAGTTGAATTACATAAACCAACAGAAGTTAACAACAATTGGACCACATGGAACCCACAAAACCTTAGGAAAAGGAAATGTCGTGTGTTGGATGTGGGTTCAAAGCCAAGTAAGTTAGATTCTTGTATGTAATATTACTTTAATACATATGTATACTTGTTTACAGAAACCGCAAACAAATCTATCCGTGATGGATATAACCACTTGAATAAAAAGAGACTGGAATTAACTGAATTGCTTATTAAACAAGCGAAAGAAGAGCATGAAAAGAAAATGGAATTGCTGGACTTACAATTAGAAATAAAAATAAAAAGAAAGCAAGCAGCATTACTTTAAAATTAGAATTGATCTGATTATCTAATTACACAGGTTTGCGATGAAAAAAATACAAGAGAATTGATAACTAAACTTTATAAAAAAATACACAACGTTCAGCTATCAATTCCTTTGTATTTTTTCCATTTCCAATTCCCTTGTAAAAAAAAAAGTAATTTAAGAAAATAAAAATTTATTTACATTATTACTACATTTATTTTTAGTGAAAAACTAGCGGTATCTATAAGATAAATACAGTGGTAGTAACCAATTTTTAAGCTATCCGATAGATAACGCTATCAGAGACTTTAACTATGACTGGTAGTAGTGGGCCTAAGTAAAATACTGCACACAAACATATGTATTAATTTAACAAAAATAAAAAGTTTAACTTAAAACATTAACAAAAAGCGCTTAAATTTTTAACAAATAACACCAAAAAAAGTTATAATTGTTCAAAAATTCCACCATCCAGGTCGATGCAACATCTCACTCGTTTAATTAATGAACGTCTTTCTTTCCAAAAAATACCTTGTTTGTTTCGAATAGCATTACAACCGTCCCTTACACGTTGTTCTAGCTCTTCAACATTGTGAACTGGTATTGCATACACTAAATATTTAAGGTAACCCCAGAGAAAGAAGTCTATAGGATTCAAGTCCGGCGAACGTGGGGGCCATGCTACGGGCGCTCCTCGACCTATCCATCTTTCACGGTAGGTTTCATTTAAATATTGCCGTACTTGAACGCTGAAATGAGGAGGAGCCCCATCACGCATAAACCACATTTCCCTTCGTGTTTGATACGACACTTCTTCCATCAGTTCAAACAAGGTATTTTGCAAAAAGTTAAGATAATTTGTACCGATGAGACGGTTATCAAGTACATGCGGACCAATTAAATGATCCCCAATAATACCAACCCATACATTAATAGAAAATCTTTTTTGATGTTTCGTGGCTAAAACATTCTATGGGTTTTCATCGGCCCAAACATGAATATTATGGAAGTTAATGACGCCATCTCGGGTAAATCCAGCTTCATCGGTAAACATTTTTTCCGGAAAATTTCTGTCATGGCGCCATTGTTCCATAATCCAACGACTGAACTGTAGTCTTGGGATGCTATCGGTGGGTTTTAAGGCCTGCACATTTTGGAAATGATATGGATGCAGTAGCTAATCTTTAAATAAAACGGTCGTTTTCGGCACAATTTCTTGTACCGATAATCTCCTAGTGCTTACCCTAGGATTGATAGTTACTGCATCGAGCACCTTTTCTTCCACTTCTACAGTCCTCATAGTGCATGTCCTTCCACAGTCGTAACGTTAAATTTTCCTTAAAGCACCAATTTCACACAATCTTCTATGAATAGAAGCGAACGTTCGTTCACAGGGAAGTTGTAGATTTGGATATATTCTGCGTACAATCTTCGTGTTTCACTGGCATTTCCATCAGCTCTACCGTACGTAAAGTGAATGTTTGCCATCTCTTCGTTTGAGTATTGAAACATTTTGATTTAATTAAACGTAAATTACAATAATGGTTTTTGCACTAAAATATGTTTTTATCGACCGCTTGACAGCAAAGATCAACAAATGAAAGGAGCCTACTAAGATTTTTAGTGATAGTTTAATACACCTGTTTGTGTGCAGTATTTTACTTAGTATTATTTATCTTGAAAACGAGTGGTCGTAGACTATTTTATAAGCAGAACTTTTTTTTTGTATTTTTTGCCGTAGATTCCGTAGAGCAAAAAATTTCCGCAACTGTACATTCCTTTCTAATTTTTCATTCGATTACACAAGGAAACAGCATTTTTGTTGCATGAAATATTATGACTAATATTATACTTTCTCTGAGTGCTGATTTCAGATCTGAAGGCAGATTGTTCGTATCAGCTTCAATTTTTGAGATATAATAATTGAAACGCGTTTTTTAAGAAAAATCTATATTTTATTAAGAAACTCATTACAAAAACAACCACTACTTATCAAAAAATTTTCTTTTATAAGATTTTCTTGCTTGACTTGGTTCAGGAGGGCTGTTTTTAATGCTCCAACAATAGTCTGCTATCATGTGAGCATTCCAATGACCCTGGTAACGTTCCTCCATAGCTCGAATGTCTTGATGGAACCGTTCCCCTTGTTCTTCACTCAAATCACCAAGATTTTCAGGGAAACGGCCCAAATGACTGTGGAGGAAGTGTACCTTGATGCTCATATTACATCTAAGCTGCTGGAAGTGTAACAACATCAGCTCAATATGCTCCGCATAGATTTCGTCCTTTTTGTTTCCTAGAAAATTTTGTGCAGTCCAAACGAATTCATTCTAGGCATTTTTTTCAATATCAGTCATGTAACTATTAAAGTTTTCATCCTTTATCAACCTTCTTATTTGAGGACCATAAAAAATTCCGGCTTTAAGTTTCTCTGTGCTCAAGTTATGGAACTTTTTAGCGATGTATTTAAAACACTCACCACCCTTGTTTAGAGCTTTGACAAATTGTTTCATAAGCCCTAGTTTGATATGTAAAGGTGGCAGTATTATACGATCCCTGGACACAAGGGGTTCATTTATCACATTCAGCTTTCCCGGAACCATAGTTTGCCTGGAAGGCCAATCTTTTCTAACCCAGTGCTCAGACTTAGCTCTGCTGTCCCACAAACAAAAAAAACATGGATATTTTGTATAGCCCCCTTGTTGTCCAAGAAGAAAATTCACCATCTTTAGATCTACACATATCAGCCACTTGTGTTCGTCGTACTTGATTTTATCCATAACAGAAGCTACAGTAGCATATTCTTCTTTGACTGTACTTGAATGTGCAATCGGTATCGAACCCAGTTTATTGCCGTTATGCATAAGTACACATTTTAGGCTACGTTTAGAAGAATCAATAAATAAACGCCAGACATTTGGATCATACTTCTGTACTCCCATTGCTTTCAATAAACCAGGAACATCTGAACAAAAAGCAAAGTCGTCATCTTTAGCAAAGAATGAAAGCAATTCTGTCTCTCGGTTACGATAGTATGAAATTCTTGTTTCCGGGGTTACAAGATTTCTTTGCTTTAATCGAGAAGCTAGAATCTCCGATGCTTTTTTAGAAAGACCAAGGTCTCTGACTAATGCACTGAGGTCTTCCTGATTAAAGGGTTGAGGCTCAGAAGAAATTGGGTTAAAATCACTTGTCCCACTTTCATCACTTAAAGAAGACCTTGTTTCCTCAAAGTCGTGATCATTTTGTGTAGGTGAAGAAACTTGGGGTACTGGCGCATCTCCGGAGTACAGGACTGGTCGAGTAACAGATAACAAGTTAGGGTAAAACCATTTCGACCGGTTTCTTCTATTAATTC
>NW_019282485.1:68985-100387 GCF_000648695.1 Onthophagus taurus
AACTAGAAACATTCGGATTTAGCCGCACGTCTCTCAAGACGGCTAAACCCGAATGATTCTAGTTCTAGGTCTTGTGTTAGTTCTAGTAATACTGTAAAAGTAGAACTAACACTAGACCTAGAACTAGAAAGTATCGGGTTTAGCTGTGCGCTTCATGCCCAACCCGACATTTGCGAAATTTGCACTGGTTTAACACGTTGACTGCCGTGTGTATCAAAACTGGTACACACTTCTGTAGTGTAGTAATGCGCGTGATATACCCGCGGCAGTCAACATGTTAAATGTTAATTAATCTAATTCAAAGTGGAGTTTCTACACAAAAATCTGAAATAAATCAGAATGTAACGTTTAAAGAGGGGGGTAGGGCATCAGGTATAGATTTTAGGTTATCTTTACTTTATAGATGGTAAACAACGACATTTTAGTCGTTATGCGTCGAAAACCTAAGAAACAATCGTATTTCACCCGAAAATTTACGTTTTAACCAAATATGTTGCGAAAATAAAGGGTTAAGTGACGTCACGACGAAACTTTAAAGTAATTTTTCAGTAAATTTTACACTTTTTTTTATTTATAACGGCTTACCTGAGTGATTTCCCGTCGATTAAAAGAAAATTGTCGATTTTTAACCGACATGATTCTTGAATTATATCATTTTTTTAAAAATAAATTACCTAGGATTTGGTGTAACAGATTCATTATTAGTGTAAACTTCATAAAAATGAGGTCTTAAATCTTCGGGAATATAACTAGCAGATCCTATAATAACATATCGACCATCATCACTAAACAAACTACACTCTCTATTTAACTGTTCGGAACTCTGACACACATTAACCACATGTTTTAATTGAAAAAATCGTTCAAATATACTACTTTTACTCTCAAACTTTTCTTTTTCACTTCTACAATGAACGTGTTGCAGCAAATCGCAAGCAACAGCTGGTCCTTGATAACTATACACCTCCAAGGAAGTTTGATCTGCGGAAAACGCTATAAAATGCCTTCCATCTGGACTGAATTTTCTTAAAAAACACGGTGGTTTTTCTACGTTTACCACAGTGAAATTTGGGAAGACGTTTTGATAAAACTGCCGCACTTGGTAGTAATGAGTTCCCGGTTTTTTGTAACCATACGTTTGTCGATTAAATAGTCTTATTACTATGTTTTGTGGCGGAACTTTTCGAGGTTTAATAAAGTCATCCATTTCGTTAGTGGAAATACTTTTCTCATAATAGAAATTGAGTAAAACATTAATCAAAAGATATTAATTTCTAATTTTATATAAATCTGACTTGACATTATCTTGTAACTACATTCATTGTTGTCGTTTGTTTTTAGGATTATTGATATGAAGTTAGTTATAAATTATTTGATTTTCCTTAAGATTTATAAAATGTTATAAGGATATTAAGATAAAGTTTGATTGGGTTTTATAGAATAATCTAATAATATCAAATACATATTTGTTATCATATGAACAATGTTGTTTTATGATTTTATTTATTGTCGGTTGGTAACCTCTTAACACTTCATATAGACTTTCACAAAGTGGGATTTATGCAATAAGAGTTGCATATCTATCTTATCTATAAAATTATTTTTATATTCAAACAATACTGAAATACATCTAACACAAATCGATTAAGATCACATTTTTTGAAAAAGGTGGTAAATTGTCATGTCATGTGTCAAAAATTCAATCTCATCATGTTTAAAAATTAACGAATGCTTTAAGTAGTTACTAATTGTAAAACTAAAAGAAATTAACGTAAATGAATCAATTTAGGATTTCTCAAACAGGGATTAGTATAATCTTGTTTGGTCTAGGTATATCATGTGGCAATAAAGTAACTAATTTAATTTTGTTGATTTCCGATGTCGAGATAATCACAAAAGATGCAAGGTCATCAATGGATTTATCTTCTTCTTCCGCTTATAATAGGGCTCAGTCTTATCTTTGTTCAGAACACAGATTGCCGAAACAGTACACTGTTCTGGACCTATCCCGACAGGATCTCTTCATTTGTCGCGCGCTCCTCTTTTCCTTGACGTCTTCATTTCTAATGCGGTCTAGAAAAGAGCAATTGCTTTAAGAATCTCTTCATCTCTATGGTTCTGAGAAGCCCTTCTTAGCTGTCTTAATTAGGTTTTGTTTGTAAGTATTTGTTGTTCTATATTACATCCTGGAAGCACAGTGCTTTTGTGATTTGTGTCCTGACTTTCGTCAGAAGATATTCCACCTGCATGACCTGATCTATGATACGATTGTAAACCCCTAGTTTACACCTTCTTGGTTCTTTGGCTATTGTTAGGGACACCACTCTTTGGAGGCTATCTTTGTCTTCAGATCAAGACTGCATCGTCTGCGTAACATATGATTCTAATATACCTCTCACCCAACAAATCGTTTCTTCAATTAGTTATTCTATTACTAAAATGAATAGAGCCGGGCATGGGCGTAGTCAGAATTTGGTCTAGGGGAGAGGGCGAATTAGAGTTGACATCTTGGAGACTTGCATGACCGGGGGAGGGGTGAGGGGTTTCAACAATTGAAGAGTCGTTAATTTAAACAACACATACTTTATTTATAACATTAATCGCCTAGGATTTTCAGAAAATGTTTCTATGACTTCTAATTCTATCTCATTCTTTTTTTTCTGACACAAGATTTTTATGCACACTCATTAAACATAGTCCATTTAAACGATTTTCCTCCATTGTAGATCTTAACCATGTTTTGACACATCTTAATGTGCTAAATGATCTTTCTATTGTACTTGTAGAACAAGGCTGCGCTATTGAGATCATTAAAGCATTTTTTATACCGGGAAAGAATATATTAGCTTCTTTAATCACTTCAACCATTTCCAGATCTTTTAAGATCTGTCTACCAAGGTTTTTCAGTCCACACATGATGCCACAATTCTGTTTCAGACTGAAGTTCTTTCAGGTCGTACAATTCAGCAATACATTTTGCTCTCTGGTTAAAATCTTCAATCTTCAAATTTAGCATAAGATAAGGATGTAGGGATAATATAGAAAAGGCCGGTAAGTTTTCTACAGAAAATCTGTTCTGCAACGCTGACGTTAAAGAGTCCAGATACGGAATAAGTATCGTACGTTTCCAATACTCGGCAGGTGAATCTGCAGGAGTGTTTGAACGATGCTGTTGGTGCTTTACTATTCTGGATGAATGAAGAGTTCTATTTGTATTTCCTCCGCAATCCTATTGGCAGAAGCAAAGAGATCTTTCATAATGGCATCATAATGGCAATGAAAGAACAAGCCCTTTCTATACTTTTCTCTTATTATCTTTTGTACTCCACCATCTTTGCCGGCCATTGCCGCACATCCGTTGTATCCTTGCCCAACACATTTTTGTGGGTCTAATTCTCCTGTTTGTAAAAAGTTGTTGATTGTTTCAGCTATGGTTCTTGCATCCATAGATTCTAATTTTTCGAATCCGAGAAATTCTTCGCGTACCGTCAAATTTTCTTCATCGAAAAATCTCAGTTCTAAAGACAGTTGTTCGCTTCCTGATATATCGTCCTCTAATATAGAATAAGTGAACGATTTTTTAGCAGCTTTTAGTATAAGACTTTTTACAGCATTACCACACAATTTTATAAGTTTATTTTGTATCTGGGGTGAAATATAGGTAACATTTTTTTTACCTTCTATCTGTCGTTTTAGGTCTACGTCGGCGTCGCCACTATCAATTCTGAAATTTCTAACTCTTCAAAAACTCCTTTGTTTTGTACTTTGCCTCTTAATGGTAAGTCATGAATTCCACAAAATAGTATGGTTGATATGATTGATAATAACATTTCTCGATTTTCCGCTCTTAATTTTTGATGTGCTGATATTAGTTCGACATCTATAGGAGCTTCCTCCATGAAGGATTTTGCAGCTTTGACTGCTGCCAAATGCCATCGACTTGCAATATGGTTCTTACTATATTCATGCATATGCTTATATCGAATAAAAGGGTGTACAGCGAAAGAACCTTGGACTCCCTGAACCAAAGAAGGAAACATCACACACTATAAACACAAAGCTCCCTTTAAGTGCTTTAAATATGCCAGCCATGGTGAATATTTCTCAAGCCAACTGTATTGAAATTTTCTCTTCAGATGTGTGGCATCTTCGGCAAAGCTGTAATTTTGTGGAGGTTTCCAACAGCGTTTCAAAATTTTCATTTTTTTGGGCTGTAGTCATAAGCGAAGTTTTTCCCACCCATTTGCCGATGTCATTATCGCAGCTCTCTTCTTGAACAGTGTTTTGAATTGTCGACGAAGAAGGCCCTGGCTGAGGTTCAGGGTTTGGTAAGGGATCCTTTGGCTTCTTCTCATCATTTTCACCTTCATTTTCCGATCTCTTCCTTCTCTCGGTAGCTAAAAGCGACAAACATTGCTACAAACTATAGTCTATAGGTATAGGCATATACCTGAATAGGTAAAAAAAATTTGCATTTTAACACAGCACTACGACTAGGCTATAACTTCAGCAGAAACGTTTCTAGTGGTTTATATGTTTATGATTTCTGTCGACTAACCAGAATAAAGTTATGAAGGTCTAGTTAGGCTTCTCGGCAACAGATGTCGCCCGTGGTGTAAAGGCCTAGTTAGTCCTCTCGGCAAACCGATGTTGCGCATGGACTGTGATGCAGTCAATTTGTAATTAAGAGTTTTATTTTTATTAGTAATTATTTCAGAGATTTGGGGCCACTCTGGCTATGCCCATGGAGCCGGGCGAAGGGTATCTCCCTGCCTCACATCAATTGCAATTGGTATAACTTTTATGAATTCCTCTTCTGTTCTTAAAAAACTTGAGTATTCATCCAGATTCATCTCACTTACAAGTGTTACTATATTAGAGGATATGTGTCGTTTCTCTAGCAAGATTACTACGTCACTTAGTGTCAACCTATCAAAAACCTGTTTAAGATCGACGAAACACATACAAGCTGTCTTGTTGAACTCTATTATTACATCTATAGTTAGTTGACCTGTTTTTTTGAATCATTGTTGTTGTTCACAGATTCCAGTTGTTATTATTTCATCTGATAGCATTTTGGTCATCAATTTTTAGATTAAATTTTTAGATAGAACTCAAGATGCTAATTCCCCTTTAATTCCTTGAGTTTGTCTTTTCACCCTTCTTGAAGATTGGTATCAGTATGCTGCACTTCCAGTACGATGGCATCCTTTTATTTTTGATAATTATGTTAAACAGGGTGTGAATTTCATCTATCAGTGCGTCTTTGCCATATTTAATGACGAATTAATGGTGATTTTTTATTTTTCACCTTTTACTATTGTACGACGACTACATCTGCATGGCACACTACATCTAGATTGTTTGTTTTACTTATTCTTTGGAAAATTTGAATTTCGATTAAGCAATAGTTTCCATGGCTAGTTGAGGAGGTACTGTGTTTTGCCTGTTTTCTGCCATGTCTTCGTACAACATTTTGGAGTATTTTTCTCAATTTTCCGCCTTTATCTTTGTGATATGTATGAACTTGTTTACTAGTTTCTTTCTGTGTATCAATAAATTTCAATATTTCAATCTGACCACCATATAGATCACTCTCCATATCATTCGTAAACTTTTTCCTGTAGCTTTTGTTGATTGATTGAATGTCTGCCTGATCTAATCTGTAAATAGTATCCTCATTTTTCCGCAGCAACATCTTGCACTTCTTGAGTGAACCAAGGCTTTGAGAGAGATTTGATCAAGAGAGATAAATGTAAAAAGTCGTACCACGTTTTGCAGTTGTTTGCAAAAGTCGTGCTAATAAATCGTGAAATATTAATTTCGAAAGTGCAAAGAAAACCAGTACTATGGAAGGATCAATACCCAGATTACAAAACAAGGGAGATAACAAGAAAGTTATAAGAAGATGTTGGAATATGTATTGGATTAGATTGTAGTTAAATTGTTTCACGCTGATTTTCTAGAAAATAATGCTCTACTTATTGATAGTAATGTAAGTCACGTCAATTAAAACATAGGGTACTTTGAAGTTTATACCAGATAGTTTTCTGTTTGGTGGCATATCGAATTCCTCATGTTTAAGCAGTTTGAAGAGTTGCGAATATGAAAATATTCCGTCATCACTTTGCTTTCGCCTGGTTCCAACCGCGATTGTGGTAAATTTGTTTTGTCAGCATCAGCTACTACTTGTAACTCCACTGCAAATTACTTCAGGTAATTGAAATAGCGAAAACCATGTCCTGGTGGGCATTTAGTTGGCAGTGGTTGCCGTCAATTGATCCTATAAAATTTGGAAACTTCTAACGTCTTTAGTATTTTGCAACAGTTTGTAATTGGTATTGACTGGCATGAATTGACGAGGAACTGGTATAAATTCGTCAACAAATTCATCCTATATTATTTTCATGTTTCATGAACAATTTTGCAAATGACAGTGAGAGGCCTCTAGATAAGAGCTTGAAATATTATAATAACTAATAAGTTATTAGTTATTATTACTTATTACCCGAATTTATGTGTAATAAGTAATAACACATTCGGGTAAACAAGCTCCCGATCAGAAAATGACAATTTAATAACAAAATAGCCGATTTTTGATATGTAGCTACTTGGCAAAGAGTAAAACTACTGGCACCTTTTCAAACAAACCTCAGAACACCAAGAGTGGGGATGAAGAGCAAACTGCAGAAAACGTAAATAGTGAATTAATACCATATAATCAGTGGCGTACCTAGGATAAATGGCGCCTATGGCAAACATCGATCTTACGTTTTATTTACTAAAAAACTACTTTAGAATTGGGTAAAAAAGCACACAAGCTAAATCTATTAACATTTTATTACAAATTTATCTTTCTTGCTTTAGTTGACGCAAATTGTTTAATTATATTATCAAAGTCAATTTCTTCGGTCATTTCTCATTCTATGCTAAGTAAAGCAAGATCACATAATCGACTTTGGGCCATCGAGGTTCTCAAATATGAAAGTATCAATTTTAATTTGCTAAATGATCTTTCGCAACTGGCAATAGTAACTGCGACTGTCAGCAATATTTGCAATGCTATATACGCATATTGGGAAAAACGTTTTCATCTCCATACTGAACTATAAAATTAAGTAATTGTTCGGGACTTGATATTTTTTCGGTACGGCTTGTTAGCAGCGTTTTAAAATAAAAAATTTCTTCATATAATCTTGCCCATCCACATCACAACTGTAGGCTTCTCCAAAATTTTCACAACGCTCTTTCAAGTAGCTTGATTCGGCTTTAAAACACAACCCTTCTATATCAAGAAGAAATCAAAATTTTTCATCACTTTCTTGTAAACAAACGCTTCTACTTTTTAATTCATTGAATAGACGGTCCACAATCCCTTTCATAACTCTTTCCATTTCTTCTTTAGCTGATAAACCAGCATCTCTCGATGTTTCGCCATCCATTCTTTTCTTTCAAATTCAATGTCCCGTTCATTGCAAATTCGAATTCCTTCTTTCAGTGAGTCACTAACTAACACTTCTCTTTCATCATGAAAATAATTTTGGAGTGCTTTTAAATCTAAAGCTGCTTCATGAAAGTTCATTTTAGGGTCTTGCAACCTCTTTTGAGCGCGGTCAATACGAATTAAGATCTTGTCCCAAAACCCTAGTAACGTTAGATAAGTCATATGTTAATATTATTATAGAGTTGCTTTGCATCGCTTTTAGTTTCACTAGTCGCGCTTTCATAATCCATTATGTTCTGGAGAACTTTCACTATTTGCTCGAGATATTTGTTAACAGGTTTTACTGATTCCGTTTTTGCGCTCCACCTGGTATCGGAGTCAGACTTTAAAGCCGCAGGTACAACAGCTTTGAGCTTTTCCCAACGCTGGGTTGAACGAGAGAAGAAAACATAAAGTGCATCGATGGTTCCGAAAAAAATTACCATCATTACTTCTTCTTTGGCTGCATGGACGCCTACCAAATTGAGAGGAATGATTATCACAATTCACAAATACTGTTTTTTTTGATTCTTTGATGAACACCAGTCTTGTGTCCAGCTATAACAGCAGCATTATCATAGCACTGTGACCTACAGTCTTGTAAATTCATATTGTCTTTCTCTAACTGCTTCAATATTTCTTGAACCAAGTTTGAACCATTCTTTAATCTGCACAGTTTTTTTCTCAAAATTTATATCTACATATCTTACTACCTCAGACATTTGTTCACGATGAGTTTGATCAGGAGTCGAGTCAAACATTAGCCCATAATACTTTGTTTTACGTATTCTTTCTAGCAAACTATCACGAACAGTAGATGCCATGATGTGAATAAGGTCGTTCTGTATTTTCGGTGAAAGATATGAAGTGGATCCAGGATGGCTCTCCGCAAATCTTAAATTAGTTTCAAGAAATCCAGTAAATTTCCTGTATTAAAATCTGACTGAAGTGACTCGCAAAGCCAGGTTTTGTATGGCAAGGTATTTGATGCAGAGTAAAAGTCTTTTCAAAATATCACACCACTTCTGACTTTCTTTTTAAATTTGCTCTTGAAGTTGCATCAATTATGGCTCTGTTGTTACGTAAATTTCTTTCCATTTCTTTCCGGTGAGTAAACCATTGTCGATGATTTTTGGAACACTTATTCTCTCAAGTGCTTTCCATTGCTTAATTCCGAAGAAGACAGCAAATACAAAAGGCAGACTTTTTGGAAGGTGAATAAACTAATCATGAACGCATCACTTGCTCACCAAGACCATCTTTTAATTTTTTTTGAACCAAGTTTTGTTCATAGAACGATTTTTAGTGGGCAAAACACTAGGACCACTAACAATAAATAAATAAATAATTTCTATTCTCAACGCATCAGTTATAATTGCCTTTCCCGACTCTTCACTAAACATAAGAAGACCGATGTCGTGTTCTTAAATCGCTCTAGATATGGGATTTTTTATATTTTCTGCGTCTTTGGACATCAAGTTTTTATTTACTTCAACGTCATCAGTATCTATTTCTTTGTCAGACCCATCTTCTAATTCTTCAGAAGTAGCATACTTTCTAGAATTAGAATTCTCTATATTTCCAGTTATCTTTTCTGCATCATTAGATGTCGTATCAAATTCTTTCTCGGTTGAACTTGGAACCAGCATCATTCAATTCTTTAGAATTTGCAGAATTTTCAAGACATTCTGAAGAAATCGTGTTTGTGCTTGATTTTTTAAAAAACGTATTACAAATTTTGCTGCTTTTTTCTACTTCTTTTGCCTCTAACAAGCGTCTTTTTCGACCTGCAGCTCTACTCTCTTTCTTCTTCTCAAAAAAGAAAAATCACTTTTAGTTCTTGAGAAATAAAATTTGGAAATGATCGACAATTTTTTCGAATTTTACAATCCATTTCTTGGAACATGAGTTTGAAAATTTCCCAAAGTGTTAATAAGAGTAACCTCTTTCCAATGAACCAACACGATTTGAAAAATAACTTTAATTTTTTGAGAAGACAATATTTGAAGTTTTGATAAAATTTTCAATATTGCAATTTTCATTGATAACATTCAAAATTCGCTATAAAATTTATTTCTTGAAGGATCCTTGTGGAAATATCACCAATTATTAATTAAAGTATCCTCTTTTTAATGCAAAAAGCCGTTTTGAAATACCACCTTTAGTTCTTGAGAAATAAATTTTTGAAGTAATCGACAATTTTTTCGAATTTTACAATTTTCGCCGATTAAGTTGTAATAATTCGTATAGATCCATTTCTCGGAACATGAGTTTGAAAATTTCCCAAAGTGTTAATAAGAGTGTCTTCTTTCCAATGAACCAACACGTTTTGAAAAATAACTTTTAGTTTTTGAGAAAACACTATTTGAAGTTTTGATAAAATGTTCGATGTTGCAATTTTCATCGATAATTTTCAAAATTTGCTATAAAATTAATTTTTTGAAGGATACTTGTGGAAATATCGCGAATTATTAATTAAAGAATCCTCTTTTTAATGCAAAAAGCCGTTTTGAAAAATCACTTTTAGTTCTTGAGAAATAAATTTTGTAAATAATCGACAATTTTTTCGAATTTTGCAATTTTCGCCGATTAAGTTTAAAATTCGTATAAAATCCAGATCTTGGAATATGAGTATGAAAATTACCCAAAATGTTAATAAAAGTGTTCTCTTTCCAATGAACCAACACCTTTTGAAAAATAACTTTTAGTTTTTGAGAAAACAGTATTGAGGTTTTGATAAAATTTTTGATGTTGCAATTTTCAATATAAACGCGACCTAATAGAATGAAGCAATTTGAATAATTTGCACAAGATTTTATGTCTTCATTTGGATAAAAAATTAATTACAATTACAACAGATTCTTTTTTACATTGTTTTTTTAACCCATTGTTTTAAATAACCATGAAAATATTATATTGGTTATATTTCTTATTGTATTCATTTGCGTGGATTTTATTACAAGTACGATAGGAATATCTTTTATATTTAAATTTGAATTTATTTTCCCCACAGACTACAGATACTGAGAATATAAACCTTTGTGATTACGACGATTTTGGAGATTTTTCCTGTAGGGTTCCAACATTACCAGAAAAAGCTAAATTAATCCTAAGATCTTCATGGAAATTCATTTATGGTTTTACAAATTTTTGGAGAGCCTTTTTCCTTTTCTTAATGGAAGTTTTTAATCTTCGCCATAAAGACAGCATGGAATTGTTATCTTTAATGGATCATTTTGCAACGCAATTTCAAACGGAATTTTTAAATATATTATGTGTTATAAAAGGTAAACCTGGGTATGGATATGAATAAATTTGAAATAAAAAAAATCGTTAAACTTGAAGCATATATTTATTTATTTAAATATACAAAACAGCACTGTGGTTTTATTTAAAGTAGAAGTAATTAAAACAATTTTTTTGAGGTTAAAACGAAATATTTGTTGATGATTGTCGGATTAAACAGAAAAATTTTATTTGAAGCGATCAGCAGTGAGCAAACATCGACAATTTAATATGAAAATGGCTTCGTTAAAATAAAGTATCTAAAATACAAAAAGTTCTTTTAAAGTTATTGGCCTTAAGCGCTTTTTTGTTCTTTGGTAATTAAGTGGTAGGCTTATTACTATTTAGTTTAAGTCATTTTTTTATAAATCCAGTATTAAAAACGTTCAGTTAATTTTTGTAATTCGAGAATTGTTTTTAAAAAAGAAAAGCTTTAAAAAATGGCACCGGAATGTATAGATTTATTAAATATATCCGTAGTTTTTTTTAAAACGTTCTTTGTATAATCAGTCTCATGCATACAGGTCATTTGTAAGGCAATGTATCAATTCTTAGCAAAAAAATGTACCACCAAAAATATAACAACGAATAAATTATAACAATAAAAATAACAACAACCCAAAACGATTTTTGCTAAAGCAAATTTAACAACCAAATAATTGCATAATTAAAATATCATAAAAATCGAGTGGTCCCTATTAAAAATATATTGATACTAATATAAATAAAATATATATTAGTGTATCACATCGCATTGTAGCTGCTAACTTAAAAACGCAGTAAACATTTTCTCTTAATCATTTAAAAACAATTTGTATTAATTTACCGGATAAAAGACAATAAGATTTTATTTTATAATTTGTGAACCTGAGAGTGAAAAGTGTATTATTTTAAGTGCTATAGCAAAACATAAATAAAAAACCTATAGCAAAAATTGTTTCGTCAAGTCTTCTTAGACCACTTCATGTCGTCATCTCTCGGTTTGTAGCCGGTAACTGATTCGATAATCGTTTCTAAAGTACTCCAAAACCTCAGTTTTTCCAACGGCCAATTCAACCACCCCGTTGTCATACAAAAATAAGTTTCGTGGGGTGCCACGTGGTGAATCCTATGGTGTTTTCTCGGCAGGATTATGTGACAATCTTGTAACCACATCACCCAAAAGGGTAATCCAAAATAAGTATGCGACCATTTGTGAATCTAAAATGAGCTTGTTTGTTTTTAATCGCGCTTGGCATGAATAATAAATTTAAATCGAACCTGATTTGTCATCGCCACAAATATTGCCAATAGAAAGATGTAGCAATACCAATTAAAATTCTTTTGTACTTGATCATTAGGTAACGTTATAAAATCGTAAAGCATTTTTCCTAGGAATGGAATTGTCACTGAAAAATTATCTCCATTCGTTTCAATAAAATCATGTCTTGTTATCGATGTCGGATCGATGTGATGCTCTCGAAACGGTCTTAAAAAGTTCTACAAATTAAAAAAATTAAACTGTTTTGAGTACAGTATAACCTCGATATAACGGACAAACTATTTTTAAGTCATACTATTAATATTATCTATTTAATACATCAGCATAGTTAAATATAAATGTTAGTGCTAAATGTTAGATAAAATCTAACTCGGGTTATTACAGTTGCTGTATTTCATGTTCATATATATTTTTTTTCTCTTTTCTTTTTTCAAGCAAGAAATGTGTTTAGAGTTCCTTATATAAAATAATATAAACATATTGTTTTCCCTTTTTTTTAAAGTATATGGCAAACAACGCGTTACTTTCTGTTGGACACATTAACACTAGATCGTTATTATGCAATTTTGATATATTTCGCGACTATTTTGTATCGGGTGAATGTAATGTTATTGCCTTATCGGAGACTTGGCTTCACGCGGACATTCCGGATCATGGGGTTGCTATGGATGGGTATACGGTATACGTTGGTGAGGAAGGATAGAGGTGCTCGTGGGGGTAGCGTGGGATCTTACATCTCTAAAAGCCTTAAGTTTTCTCGACTAACTGCTGAGCGAAACCGTGACGCGGAGATGATATGGGTTAAATTACATCTTCCAAAAACATGCTTGATTATTGGTGTTTTATATAGACCCCCCCAATCAAACGTGAACATATTTGTTGAGGTTCTGGATTCGTGTATATCTCAGTTTTTACCAATAGGTGATGATTTGATGATTGTAGGTGATTTCAATATTAATGTTTTGGATGAAGACCGTTTACGGTTTGCTTCAGATTGTGAACTCACCTACTAAGGTAACTGCCTCTAGTTCTACGCTCATTGATCTTATTTTGGTGACGGAAGGTATTGTGGTGCGGGAGTGCGGTGTTCGGGAATTTTTTAAATTCTCGGAACACTTTTTCACTTTCTGCACCATTTTGCATGACCACTTCAAGCCCCCTCTACTCTTTAAAACTGTCTGGGATTATGGCTCTGCAGATCGGGTTGCTCTTGAGAGGGACCTGGGGATGCTGCCGTGGATGGATATTATTTATACGCAGATGTTAACGATAAATTGAGAAATTTCAATGAGCTGCTGCTCTCTGTGTTTTATGTACACATTCCTAGTAGAGTGGTGAGAGTATCCAGCCCTCGGCCTCCTTGGTTGACGACCACTATTAGAGAAATGATTAAACTTCGTGACAACTCGTATAAGAGATTCAAGCATACCAGGCTGGATTCTCATAGGGATTATTATAAAAGCTTAAGAACCGCTATCAGAAGGCCCCAAACACTTCCTCCGAGTATTGGCGTCGCATTAGGTAAAACGTAAATATTACTAAAGGTAAGGGTATTATCCCGGAGTCGTTGGCCCAATGCAAATGAGATTGCGAATCATTTCGGCGGCGCTGTTCCTCAAACTGATTTCGACTGTGATGTGTATCAATACTACAATAACAACAAGGCTACCGCTTTTCAAACTGAATTCTCCTTCTGGGCTGTAACGGAGAACGATCTATACTCCACGTTGATTAGTATCTCTTCCAATGCCGTTGGAGTCGATGGCATAGCATTAAAATTTGTTAAGATGTGTTTTCCTTTTATATCTAGATATATTTTACATATCGTAAATTTCTGTTTAACAGAAAATGTATACCCTACCATCTGGAAACAGTCTGTTGCAGTTGCAATACCCAAAAAAACAAATCCTTCCGATTATAGCGATTTAAGGCTCATTTGTCTTCTACCCGGCCTTTCCAAGGTTGTTGAAAAAATTGTGGATCATCAGCCGCGAACACACCTAACTCAATATAATCTTCTGCCTGATTCCCAATCGGGTTTTCGTCCGGGTTTTTCGTGCGCTACTTCTCTTTTAAACCTTACGGATGACATTGTGGCCTTGTTACGGCCCTGGTGACACTTGACTATTCTAAGACATTTGACACTATCAGTCATCAAATGTTGCTTGCTGTTCTTAGGTTTATGGATCCTATCTTATTTGTCCTATACACTAGTGCCTTCTCGTTATACGTCCGTTACTGTAAATTACAAACTTAGGCGGATGATACACAACTATATTTGAGCTTTCCGTTGTCAGAGATTGAAAGTGCAAATAGTCGTTTAAATCAAGATATCGAACGGGTGGTGAATATTTCGGAAGGGCACGGTCTATTGATTAATGGTACGAAATCATCAGCTATTATATTCGGTAGAATTAAAGACCTTGATCCTGCCAGAGCATCATTGAGGATTCGTGTGGGCGGCGATGAATTGCGCGTAGTTGATACTGTAAAACTCTTGGGGGTATGGCTGGATTCGGATATGCGTTTTAATACACATATCAATCACTTAATTAGATGTTCGTATGCCACGCTAAAGTCTTTATACGTCAACCGTCACAGTTTAAGCACACAAAGTAGAGCCTTGCTCACTGACACGTTGATACTTTCTCGGTTTAATCACTGCAACGCTGTTTATGGACCTCATCTGCGTGCAGATGCTGCGGCACGAGTCTAACGAGTTCAGGGGGCGTGTCTCCGTTTGATATTTGGTATACGTCGAAATCAAAGGATCTCTTACAAGTTGCCCGAGATACGGTGGTTGAGTATGAAAGCAAGGAGAATTTTTCATGAGGGAGTATTATTTTTCAAAATTATTATGTTCAAAACTCCGGCTTACTTGCACAATAAAATCAGATTTAGAACGGACGTTCATAATATAAACGTCCGCAGAAAGAACTGCCTGTCTATCCTGCCTCATAGCACCCAACTGTTTAAAAGGTCTTTTTCTTACAGAATTGCCGATTTTTGGAATTTTCTGCCGGAAGCTTTGCGCTCTAAACAATCAGTGCCTGCCTTCAAAAAAGCATTCAAATTACAATTTGTTTTTTGATGTTGCTTAAAAAAACAATTTTGTTTTTGTTCTTTTGTGTTTTGTCACGTTTTGCGTGTTTTCTCGATTTATCTGTTTTCTTGTATTCTCTTCTTATTTATAGTATTTTGGGGCGATTGTGAAAATCAGAGTTGTTTATCTAAACCTCCTCTGACAATCGGCCGAGTTGACTTGATTTAATTAATAGTATTTTTATTTTGATATGTTATTATATATGTTTGAATTAGGTTTTTGTTATCAGGTCAATAAATGAATTATTATTATTATTATATAATTCGGAGTATTATGAAGACGTACGGCTAAACCCGAAACTTTTTATTTCTACTTCTAGTAGTTCTAGTTGTTATTCAGCGTTAGATTATTGTAAAACTAGAATTAAAGTAAGTTCATTATTATTATTCTAAAATAGAAAATTCCTAGAGGTTCCTCTTTTAATAGCAAACATGTCGGTTAAGCGGCGCACAGTAGGAATATTTCTGAAGAAAAACGAAAATAACAAGAAGTCGTAAAAAAATCGACATTTTTTAAAAGATGCCCTGCAAATAATGAATCTAAGGAAACTGTAACGGCTGTACAGGTGGGCAAATTTGGGTGTTATTATAGGCTATTAATTTGTTATCAGAAGAAAATAACAAATTATTTTAGGTCATAGCCAACTATGGTTTCCATTTAAAAAAATAAAGTTACTTTTAAAATCTCGAAAATAAAAGATGGGTAAGAAATTCTACCTACGTCACTGAATTCTTCGTAAAAAGTTGCCCATATAATGTTTTATTTATAATACTCCATCTTTGATAATAAGTGAGATATTCGCAATTGTCGTTTTCGCAAAATTTTCAATTTTTGCCTATAGGGCGAAAACAAAAGACGATAGCTGTTCGCAGTTTTCGGCATTAGCATTTTCTCGAAAAACAAGATCATGACATGTAAGCTACTTTTTTTCTATCTCTTTTATTTATTGTATTAGCCAACCTAAACGCTAATGATGCTACAGACTTTTTTTTATAAACATTTGTTTCTGGCAATAAAAAAACATGTTCCACAAAAGTCCCGGTATGTGAAAGGTTACCCGCCCTGGATTACAAGGGATACGATTCGGGTGTTAAATTAAAAACGTAGGATGCATAAACGGTGGAAGCTCTATGGGAATTAGTTGGATTACGTTACTTTTTCGCTTTTGCGTGGTCGCTCAAAGTTTCTGATCGATCGCGATCACATAACATACATAGAACGCGTTCAGGATGATATTGTCACAGACCCCAAAACAATTTTGGTCTTATGTGAGACGCAGGAGAGGCGACACGAGTATCCCTGCTAGCGTCGAGTATGATGGTACTGTAGCTTCTGATAGGGAAAGCATTTGTTCGCTATTTGCTGAGTATTTTTCAACAGTTTTCACACCACCGTCTGCCATCGTGCTTGACGAGGGGGGCGTGATAAGTTTGTCTAATGTGTCTGTTGGGTCCTTTACTATTGCTGAAGTACACAAAGCATTACATGGGATAGCGTTGAATATGGGCCGGGAGCGGATAATCTACCACCAATCTTGATTAGGAACTGCTCTGAGGCTATGGCAATACCCCTACAGTTAATTTATAATAAATCTTTGCAACAGGGGATTTTCCAGACGCGTGGAAGCAGGCCAACGTAGTCCCAATTTTCAAAAATGGTGCTAGGAATTTAGTTACTAATTACCGACCGATATCATTATTGCCTATTATTTGCAAGGTTTTTGAGAAATTTGTGTACACCAGCGTATTTTTTCAAGTCAAACAGAATATACATATGAGTCAACATGGGTTTTATCCCGGACGATCAGTTGAAACCAATTTATTGGAATACACAGATTTTCTGTTCTCAGCACTTGATAACAACGTACAGGTGGATGCGGTGTACACTGATTTTAGCAAAGCATTTGATAAGGTGGACCACACTATACTGTTAAATAAGCTACGATGTTTTGCCGTGACGGGTGGCTTGCTGCGTTGGTTTGGTTCCTACGTGTCTGAACGCACCCAAGTAGTGCGCATGGGCGGCTACTCTTCGCATCCATCTATAATGACTTCTGGCGTGCCTCAGGGCAGTCACCTGGGACCACTACCATTTTTAGTATATGTTAACGATATATTCTTTTGAATAAACAATTCACGCTTTTTAATGTATGATTGAATGGATGATTTAAAAATTTTCTTGCCGGTTCGGACCACAGATGATTGTGTGAAGTTGCAGGCTGACCTTGACAGGCTTGACCAGTTCTGTGTTAGAAATCACCTTATTCTAAATATTGCCAAATGCCATACTATTTCATTTACTAAAAAACGCGATTACATCAAATATAACTATTGTATTGGTACGGAAGGTCTGCGTCGAGTGACGCACACCGTCGATCTTGGTGTAACACTCGACCAGAAGCTGATATTTGACAGACATGTTGACAGAGTGGTAATAAAATGTTACAGAATGTTAGGTTTTATAAAAAGATCTACCGAGCATTTCACAAACTCAAGTGCAGTTATAAGCATGTGTACTGCTTATAATGCATAGTGTACTGTATTGGCAGTGTCTTAAACTTTGGAACTATTGTCTGGAATCCACAATATGCGGTTTACATTGAACGGTTAGAAAAAGTTCAAAAATGTTTAATTAAATATCTTTGCTACAAAACCAGACGTGAATATGTGGATTATCCCGCAAGCTGTGAGATGTTCGGATTTTTGACTCTTCGTCAACGACGAGCATATAATGACGTACATTTTCTGTTCAGGCTTGTCAGTGGCCTTTCTGATTCACCGTCTTTACTGGCTAGGATCGACTTTCATGTTCCCCCGCGGCAACTGCGATATGACTTTTTGTTTTACGCACCTACGCCGCGAACAAATGCTTATCGGAATTCCTCTATTCCGTATTAATTGCGATTTATTCGCGTATAATCCCGCTAGTGTTAAGCGCAACATCAGAACCGCCATTATATCTTCACCTGCCGTTCGCCATGATTGTAATTGTTTTAGAAATTTGAATTTTTTTTTTTTTTTTTTTTTTAGTTGTGCTTCATAAATGTATGTTGTGGAACAACTTTATTGGGTTCGTCCCGTTGTTGTTCTCTTGTTCAAATAAATAAAATAAAAATAAATTTATATAATATGGACCATGTTTAATGGAATTTGATTTGCATCGCATTCAAAAAGTTCAGAATAGTTGTCTTCGTTTCATTTACGGGATCAGAAAGCATGAAACTATATCTCATACTATAAGTAATGAAGGCTGGTTGAACATTAGAAACCGTTTTAAATACTTCTTCCTGTGCCTTGCGAATAAGGTAGGTATCACGTAATCACCGCCTTACTTGTATAATAAAATCACTTTTAGGACGGACATACATAATCTAAACCTCAGACATAAAAGCATCAATCTTGGTGGAACAGATTTCGACTCGAGTTTCACGTATTGTTGTATCGCATAGTTCTAGAAGTAATCGTTTGATCGTTCATCTATATTGGAAATTTGAAACAAGTTTAAAATAGCTATTGGTCGATATTAAAAACAATTAAACTTGGTGAATATACAACAAAAGAAGCGTCCGGTAAAAGTAACGTGCAAAAAAATTGTAAAAGAAAATAACGGTATTGAAGAAGTACAACCAGATTGTAACGTATACTAAGTGTCAGCACATTTTGAAATACAGTACAGTTTCGAGTCCATCCAACAAGATACACCGAATGTCCAAAGACATAGGTGAGCCGAAAAATGCTTCATTTATATCTACAGATGCTTATGTAAGCAACCAAAGAAACAGGGTTCGCATCAGTGTGAGTGACGATATAGAAAAGGACATTAGAAACCACTGTCTACAGCTAAAGACGCAGGATCTCTCGTTTGCAGTAGTAAGTACACAACAGAGAATTAGAACGCTTTGTTTCTGGGTTACAACCACTTCTCGAGAAAGGGAAGTGCATGTCCAAAATAATAACAGAATATGTAATGACGTTATACAGGATAATACAGGTAGTATAGATACTTCGCGTGTTTAAAGAGGAATTGGTTAACTTGCTTTTACGAGATACTGTACTTAAAAACCTGACTTTTATTACTGATCAAGGTTCTAACATCAAAAGGCGTTGCAACTGAATTAATTGTATTGGCCATGTTCGAAACATGATTTGAACACATTTCTTCAAGAAAACAGTACTAGAAGAACTATTTTAAACCGGCTACATTATAGTTTGATGCATATCATGCATATTTTTAAGAAAAGTTGATGAACTATGTAATGAAAAAAAAATTACCGATATCCACGCGGTTATTCGTTGTTGTTTGGATAATGTTTTTGACATAAAATTTTCACCACATCGCATTCATAAAGTATTGCATTTTCATTACCCGAATATAAACAGCTACGGTTTCTAGAAGACAATACACATGAATAAATTTATACTTTTGTAAAGGATGAGCTAAATTATATTCTCGAAAATCCTGAAAGCTCTTCTGCCACACTTTAAATTTTTCTTATAAATTCCTGCTTCCACCGCTTGAAGTGAACAAACGGTCAGTTCCGTAAAAACAGGAAAACGTGCAAACCAAAAGTGCAATAGAAAAAACAAGTTAATACCACTAAGAAGTATTTCACCTGTTTTCCTATAGGCTTTGCTGTTGTATAGAATAGACTGCATGCTAGGAATGAAAAATCATGAGTAACAAGATTACAGGTGGGGGCAAATCGAGCCTGTAAAAAGTTTTACTTGGAGTAAAATTAACAAGTCGTGGCGAAGAAGAGGGAGAGATCCAAAGGAGAAGTATGTTAGCTAATAAAGCAGATATTGCACTTGCAAACATCTCGACACTAAAATTCCTCCTGTATTTCATTTTCCCATCGTTTCAGGGATCATCAATAAATTTAATTACTGTTTTGTAAACTTGCAGCTTTATTACGGAAAGCTTGATATTGATGCAAAAGAAATGCTAGGATGCAGGAATTGGAAGAGAGAAGCTAAACATAGAAAAGTATGGGGAAAAAATTGAAGGAGACCAGTGTTTGATAGTGGACTGCAACGCCATAAGAGTACGAGACCAAACTGTTTAATAATCATGAATAATATTAAATGAAATTTACTTAATAGCTTAGAGAGTCATGTTTTAACTGATAGATCATATAACCAATATTATATATTGACATAATATACTACGCCAATATGAAGTGTGGATTTTCCTACCCTTACAGTATGCCACGTCATGAATATTCTCCAAATTCCTTGCTACCATAATATGTTCAGTGGCAGTAAACATTTTATTTTCTAAGTAACTAATTGTAAAGAGTATTAAATAAGAGCGCAATAATTCAATTGCTTGGTATTTTAGAGGTCATTTGATAAGCTAAAAATTGTGACAGATCATAATTAGATAGTAGTTAGGATGGAGTTGGCAAACATTACGCTCTGCATGATACAAGAATGTCTGCTTATTGCAGTAGAAATGGTGTTTCAAATTTCAAAAATAAGGATTGAACAGTTATACGCAGAAACATAGAACAGAAACATACGCATTTTCATGCTTACAAAGTCCAATTGATCCAACATTTTCTAGCAACAGACCATGCACACCCAAGCAGATTTCGCCAATTGTATCATCGATCAACAAGAAGTGAGTACCGGGTTTATGAATAAAAACATCTTCACCGATAAGGTCTATTTTCATCTCGATGGTTTCGTTTATAGACAGAATTAAATAAATGAATTCCAAACCTGGCATTATTTGGGATCTATTGTGGTCTCGAAGAATCATTGGAAATTGTTTTTTTGAAAGCAAGGCAAGTAATAGTTAATAGTGAAAAGTAGCCATTATGTTACTATATTGCTGTTGGACATACTTTTGGAGCAATGGTACGTCACTTGCCATAATTCTCGTGCAGTTTTAAGATTTCCACCACCTGTTCACAAAAAAGCTCTTTTTCATACAATATTGCTAAGGAGTATGATGCCTGTCCTTCTAATCTCAAGTATAAAAGGCCCGACATTTTAAAAATAAAGTTGCGCGACGCCTTATTAACACTACAAAGATCACAACAAAACGTTTATGATGCCTCGGTGTTCTGACGTTGAAGCGAACGAATGTTATTATTTTTATTTTTTTTATCTTTCTTTCTTCATAATTTGTTACGTAAGAGTGGAAAACGATATACGCTAACAGTTCTAGGTTTTTGTTTTATTATCTTGAACGTTCAACTCCTGATTGAGTAGAACAGATGACAAGATCTTTGGAAACTGTTATCTGGACTTCGCCGTTTGACTGCATAAAGTTTAAATCTGATGATGTTATATTATCGTACTCTGTATTTATTTTTCTTGATTGCAGTCAATAAAGTAGTTTATTATTATCAAGTCAAAATGATACTGATCGCAACAGCTACAGCGCTTTAGATATATCTGCTATGGATGTCTCTTTTATAGACTATGACAATAATATTATAGAAGTTAGAGATTTGTCTAATAACAATAATGATAATATGGTATTAGACATACTGCCAACTTGATTTTGAGAACAGTGATGATGTGGACATCGTTACAGTGGTTGTTTAAAACGAAGAAAAACCTTGTACTATGTCAGAAACACGACCACACCCCTTAAAGTCCTGAGAGATTATTCAGGGACACCTGTATATTTTTTAATTGAAGCACATATTCGGTATTATATAACAAACATTTATAGGCCCAGAAGTGTTTCTCAATGCTTGGAATCTCACTGGAGAATCAGAAACATCTCAGAAATTATGTAAAATAATTTCAGAAGCCATTGATTTAGCCAAAAATATGTATAAGACAAAGATTTATGCTGTGGTGTTAGATAATGCAAGTGGCATGGTAAAAATGGGTAAGTAAATGAAGCATTGTTAATGGCATTCTACGTGCAATAGCCACAACGCAAATTTACTTGCAAAACAGAGCATTCTACCTATTATCTTTGATGATGACTTTGTAGAGGAAGTCCGTGAAATTATTTTATTTTACCAACCCTTCTGTGAATCAATAAGTGTCAATCCCATAGTACATCCCTTGCAGACGCCGCACACTTGAGGCTATCTCTAGAGCTACCTAACGATAAATTCGAAAAAAATTGTATTTAATGTTTACGCCCTCACTGCTTATTACCTACATCCACTGTACGACAATAACAGGTTATCGAAACAACATCTGGATTAAATTAATACTTTTCTTTTTAAATTCCTTCCTAATGAAGGGTGTGAAGAATGGGATAGCTTTAAAAGAAATGTAAGAGTTTTTCAAGATTTATGGAGTAAAAATATAACAAAACCTTTGCTATACTGGCGCTTGGCAGAAATGCAGTATAATAAATTACCGAAATTAAGTATTAAGCTTTTGCAAATTCCTGCTTCTTCTGGGGAAATAGAACGAATGTTCTCGAACTGGGGATATGTCCATGGACCCCTACGTAACAGGCTCTCATTCGACAATTCAAACTTGTTCAATATCTATTATACGTTAAAGATGCAAGATACAAGCATGGCATTAGTCGAAGATAATAATAGCTACGACGAGGGAGATTCGCATGTGATAATCTAGACGACTAAGAAAAAATATGATATAATTCAAACGACGAAAGAACCATCTTGCGACATCAAATTATTTTTCAAGTTTCGACAAACTTTAAGGATATAAAGCACATGTTGCCTTTTTTCAACATGTGTTCTGCATCCCTGAAGTAATTTGGGCAATAATTTGATGATGCAAGTGGGTTTGTATATATGCAAATTTTTTTTTGCTACTTAGTAATATGTTGTTTGATTTAAAAATATACAGTACATGTTTCTGTTAAAAAAGAATACCTATACGTTACGTTCCTTATTGGAATAAAAATTACTTTTCTTTATTTTTTTTACATTTTACATAATTTCTACCGATGTAAATTACATAGTATTATACATGTAAAATACTCTATGTAAATTACATTGCTAACCCTGGTTGCGAGCATGAGACAGCTGTGATAATAGCCTTGGAAAAGTTCAGAATCTATCTACAGGAATTTAAATTTAAATAACAACTAAAACTAGAATTAACTGTAGATCTAGAATTAGAAACATTCGGGTTTAGCCGCACGTCTCTTAAGACGGCTAAACCTGAATGTTTCTAGGCCTAGTGTTAGTTTTAATTGGACCGCGTTATACATCACTTGACTACGCGATATTTTATCGTGTTTAGAGATTTTTATGTTGTCTGGTAGATAAAGATGTAACTTATCTTAGAAAAAATCCAGAATACCAAAAGACCTAAAATGTCATTTGTTTTAAAGGATAAAGCTAAGCGACAATCACGTTATACGATTTCAAGTCCGATTTGCATCATACGTCTAAGAACCAACTTAGATACGACACTTAGGCCCACTTTTACTACCTCTTGATAAATTTAACCGATAGATAATTACTATTATTTATTACTTGCAATTAATTATAATTAGCGCCAATTTATCAATCGGAAAAATTTATCAAGAGGTGGTAAAAGTGGGCCCTAGGTCCATTACTACCATCTTTTAGTTAAATTTATCTTATAGATAAACACATGTACTAGCCAATCATAGCGCGTAAAATAGCCGTAACCGTGGTAATAATCAGTTAGATAGGTTAATTAGAAGATGGTAGTAACGAGCCTAAGACACTTAGATACACCAAGAAATTCTACAATAGAAAAAATAGATGAACCTAAAATTGAGCAATATGATGATTCTTGAATTTTTCCCAACTTTCTTAATATTTCTTTTGTTAAAAAAAGAGCGTTCTTAAATTTTAACCTGTAAACTTGTAACACTTCGTCCTTAATTTCATTTTATAGCTTTTTAATCTTTAATTTTGTAAATTAGTAAGTAATAATCTAATTTCGACTTTGATATATGATCTTTTTTAACAAAAGAAAAATTAAGAAACTTGTTTGTAAAATGGATGAGATGAGAGATGTTAATCTATTTGTAGAGTCTCTGAAGATGGCCAAGGGCAGAAACTAGTTAGACTTAAATTCTATATAAAATAAAAATCAAACTAGATTATTTTCTTCAAACATTTTTACACAAATCATCATTTTGACTCTAGTATTTGTGGTTAAATTTATGCCACGACTTACAGAAACACCTGTATAATCGCAAAACGTAACGACTGACCAAGCGGCTTCTGTTCTTGTAATAGCTGTCATCAAATAGACAGGCACCATACAATTTTTAATAATTTGAGCCTGTCTATTCTGAGAAGTCTTATATTTTTAGAGAGATTAAAACGAAAATCTCGTTTTTCTTAACATTGTTCATTTGTCGCTTAGTCAAGTGATGCATTACGCGGTCCAATTGTTATTCAGTGATAGATTGTTGTAAACTTTTATTGAACCAAAACTACAACTAACCCTAGCCATAGAACCATAAACATTCAGGTTTAGCTGCATGTCTGTTAAGATGGCTTAACCTTAATTTTAAGATGGTGTTAATTCTTATGCTAGTGTTAGTTCTAGTTTTAAATATATTCCGCGTTAGATTGTTGTATACTTTTTGAACTAAAAAATAAAGAACGCAACGGTGTGGATAGGTGTTTGAATTTGTATGCATTAAAATTATTCATTCAAACAATTTAAAGTGCAAATTAAAAATTATTCATATGACGGATTTTTGGCTATATGTAACAAACACTTCCTTCCCCATATTAATCAATTATATCGAGGTTTTACTGTAATTTGTATAAAAACTAAAAAGTTTTAGTGCTCTAGTTTAAATTAGCGTGACCTAAATTACATTTAAACGCTGCTAATTCGTTTTTGAAGATGTTAAGTGCGTATAAAAATAGGAAAGTGATGTAATATTTGATAATTTTAAGACTGCTTGTAAATAAGTTCATTAAATACATTAATCTTTGTTGATATTTTTTACAAAATAAGATTATAAATTAAATGTACTTGAAATAAGGATTAGTTTTATCAAAAGTTAGGTGGATTTAGATAAATAAAAAGGTGCATTTTGTTAAACAAAAAACTAACCTTCCCAATTATTGGTAATTCTACGCTCCCCCAAGTATCAGCACCCCAATGAACAAAACCAGAAGCAAAATCAGCCGTAATAATTCCACCTAAAGCTACCAATACAATAGTACTGATGTTTTCTAATCGTAGATGATAGATTATATAACCAAAATTAGCTGCTATTAAAGCAATACAAATCCATACACAAATATACTCTTGAGTACGCTTTCCTACAAACCAAAAATACAATTTACTAAGTTATTAAACAATTTTGAAAGCAAAACATTACCTGTACTATACAAATTAGCTAATTCTTGAGCTCCTTTATGTTGTGGACCCCATCTAGGTCGGTTTTTCTCCTCTTCCCTTACAGTGGCCGAATTTGCATTGGGATCATCTTCAAGCATAGAATTTTCTAAGATATCCTTCTCAGTTTTGACCGGGGCAAGAATGGTGTTAGCAACGGTTGTTGTTTCAAATGTAGTGGTAGTTAAGGCTTCTTTAACTCTCTTCGAGCACGATATTGTTAAAGCCATACCAAGTTCTTTTTTAACTTTTTGGAAAGAACAAAAAAAATTTGACAAGTTATCACAATCGCTGATGGATCACAGCACGTTTGATTTCTTGTTTTTCTTTTTTAGTCGTTTCGATTGAATTTTTAAATGGGGTTTGTTGTCGAAGTTGTTTTAGAGGATATTTTGGGGTACATCGCGTGCGAAGTCGTTTCGACGACTGTCGACGCCGCAATACGCAAGAAAAAACGGGGGCGATAACAAAAATCGAACTGAAAAGCGTTTACGCCGGTCGCTATCTTCACTGCGATCTGTCAAATTGGAGTTTTGTAACTAATGTTTGTTAAGTTTTTTATTTATTTATATATTTTTTAAAAGTAGTGATAAAATTAATTACAACTTAAATCTGAGATATAAAAATAATACTTTCATTAAATTTATTCTTTTAATGTAGTGAAATGTTTAAATTATATACTTAGCATCTAACTTCATTTAGAATATATGCAACTTTAAAACAGAAAAAAAAGTTGTTTATTATCATTGATTTAGTAATTATTTTGATAACAATTGTATTAAATAACAATTATAACTCTAAATACTTTATTAAAGTTAAATAAAATTCCCGCCTTAAATTTATTATTCCCTAACTTCACGTACCTATACATAATTTTGATGTGCTTTTCTTTAAATCCTTAATTAATTGAAGTGGCCTACACTCATAATAGTCATAATGCTAAATTTGACACAATATTAATAAAATGTATATGAAATTAACACTAAGATTCGACCAGAAATAACATTGTTCCTTTGTACATTTGAGGAAAAAGAGAATTTAAATAGTAAATCAAGAAATAGAAGCTCTTAGGATTCTTTTAAATTTTATTTACAACAATTAAAACTTGTCAAGTTGGACCAACCATTATGCATATCTGAATTTTTATAACTTTGACTTTTACTCAGACTTTACTTTTAGGCATAACATTGCTTTTTATACAATGTGTAGTTGAAGTACTTCTGCATTATCATATAGGGAAAGCCATTCTTCGAGCTTCTTTGCGTACCTTTTGATTTCTTCCTTGATCGTTGGGATGTTTAGTAGAACCTATTGCTAAAAATCAGTCAGTTGCCAAAAACGATCAATATCAGCTTCGGAATTTGGATGGGAATTATAGAAGAAACGGATAATTATCGGCTACATGGAATATACGTGGAATATCAAATAATCTGGAGATGAAGTGAAGAGGTAATGAAGGATGTAGAGAAATATAATTTAGACATCACAGTACTTACGAAAACGAAGAAGAAGGGCGCTGATCTGGAGTGCACAAGCCACAAAGAGCTAATTGGTGCTGATATTAATTCAAAATAGGAGAAAAAGACTTATGGAATGTAACCAATACATCATGGATAGAATAATCATTGGAGTGTATGCCCCAATAGATGAACCAAACAACCCAGCAGAAGATCAGTTTCATGAAGACCTTACCAATACTATTAGCAACATCAACCCGTCTTATGATTGATAACTACATCATTTTGTTATTAAGATACTAATAATTATTAGTGTGTAATCAATTCTATCGGAAATTAACAAATACTTTCTTCCCCCACAAGGATATACACCATCTCTTTGTTACCAGAATAGTATAGTCGTATGAAATAATAAAAAAATATTTGTTTCATCACGAAAACGTTAGAGATTAGAAAATGAACTACTATATACAGTGGATCTAACGGAAAATGTGTCAAAAGAGTACGAGCAAATGATACACAAAATGTAGCAAAAGAACTTCTAGGAGAGTGTAAAAGGGAAGATGGAAAAGATGGGTATACGTATATTTTTATAATGGAGGAATTAAGAGAACTAATACAAGACAAAATAGATTGCACTAAAAATATTTAACACACAGGTCAGAAACTTCGAGACCAGAATACAAGACAAAAGGTAGATAGGTACGTAATAAACTGAAAACAGAGAAGAACCAATGCTGGAAACGGAAGTACACCCAGATTAACACATGTATTGAGGGAGCACAGAGGCAAATCTTAAAATAGATGAAAACACATTAAACAAAAAGATCACTGAACTTAATACCTATTAAAAAAATGGAAGAAGTAATGTGAACTACTACCGACTGAAAACAGATTTGAAACGATTCCTTAATATACAAGACGACAGGATAGGGGATAAGTATGGAAAAGCTATAGGCGAATCTAATAACAATGAAGACTGAAATTATGAAGAAATGATAACAAACGTTGGTAAAACCTTGTAGGTCAGAATAACTAACTTAATGAATAAATATGGAGAACACCTACAGAATGGAATAAAAGTTTTTTGATAGGGGTATTTGTGTTACAGGCACTATGAGTAGATTGTATGGCAAGGTATTACAAAATAAAATAAGAGAAGAAAAATTATCGGAAGACTAAAGCAATTTTACACCAGGCCGGGCCATGTACGGATAATTTATTTATTCTGCAACAGTTAATGGAAAAAAAGATTGACACATACGAAGAGATATACATTAAATATCTGTTGCATGTAGTAGGTAATCGAAGGAACCCACCCATTACAAAACGTTTGCGGCACGAATGTTACCTGACCCAAGTATGGGGATTAACGGGTAAATGATAAATATCTTATATCGTCAAGTTTTGTCGATGAACAAGTGATATTAACGCAAGATGCTTTGGACATCAAATACGTATTTAGGAGACTATAGTATACAGCGTGCGAATAGTGATAGGAAGTAAGTCTCGAAATTCCGTCTTTTCGATATATGGTTATAACAAACACTAAAGTTAAATTCGATGTTTTAATTAATGACAATACATATGTGAAACAAGTTCAGGAATTTAAGTATCTAGGAATACCAATCGATAAACAAATATAAATGAAGAAATATAGATAGAAAGAAGATACAGGATAAAATACAAAAAGCCAAGGATATCAAATCAAGAAATAAGAAACAGAATATGGTAACAGAATCTATTACATAAAGAATAGAGAAAAGAAGATTAAATTGGTTTAGACACCTACTCAAAATGGTTGGCACAAGATGGCCTAAACGATGTGGAGATTTTTCAAATTTCGTCTGGCAACGTTGTTAATAGGCTTTTTATCACGCGTTCAGTTTGTGAATCAGACTATTTCTTTCGAATTGCTTTCGAAGTGCTAATTAGTTATTTTGTTGCCTTCTTAGCAACCATGAGTTTTACTCGTCCAATTGAACGTTGAATGAATCTTCATCGGAACATAGCATTGTGCAACCAGATTTTTCTTTACAATATTTTCCCGGCGAAGACAACGACTTCGTTTCGACTAAAACGGCTCAGAATGTTATAACAGTCTTAATTTTGCAGTTCTAAGCATTGACAATAAAAAAAAATGTTATTCACGAAATGATGGAAATATGAATGAATTTACACGATGTCGATAATTCGGTTCACGTGGCTATAGGTAATGAAGGTCGCGATAAAGAATTGGTTGAGACATTGATAAAATATGCAAATGTCACAAAAGTGTAAAAGATACTAATAAAGGAAAACTTTTGTTTAAAAGATGAATTTTCATTCAGAAAAGAATAGTAGGTGCCAAGTAGACCTAATCTGATACAAGATACAGGAGGTTTATCACTCTGTCCTTTGGGAACTGAAAGAGTGGGATAATAATTTTAATTATGTATTCATGTATTCTATAATTAGATAACAGATACATATTATAGGTAAAAGCACAAGTCTATGACTAGAAATTAAGCTAGTGCACGAAAAACCTACACATAGTAAAAGCCAACGTAAAACGTGCTAACCAAGATAAAATGGTTCAAGGGCTTGAGATATGTCCAACTTATAAGAAACAGTGAGTATTATTCAAGCATAAAACAATTTCATTACAAAGCTATGCTTGGAATGGAACTTGGAGTAGGTAGGTCTAGTAAAGACACTTTATGCCCGAAGTAAATTAATAGTCATCGCCTGTGTTTGCACGAATCAATAAGATATTTTCTAAATTATTTTTGGATATTTCGTTCTTAATTCGGATATTATGTAGCGAAGACCTGAAAAACACCTTACCATGCTTACTTACGTTACTGGTAGGGCTTGTGTTATGTTTGTCTTATGTTTAATATTTTCGCAGTACTTTAGAATATATTCGGTATATGAAATTCGAGGAGTGCAGGTACAAAATTCCTTAATTGCAAATGATTTTCTCATCAAATTTATCAAATTTTATCAAAATCATTTGCGTAAATGTTTTTGCGCAATATTCAATTCTTCATCGGTTAAAACACAGACGAATCTTGGATCTAAGTAGATCGCAGCTAAAAATGCTTTATTAGTCGTTACTGTCATTAGTTTAGTTTGACGAGATTTTATATTGCAATAAATCCTTCTTGCCAAAGGAAGATCAATTTTACTAGTTTCTGAAGTACACTACCACCAATAGCAAATGTGATAAAAATCCCCTGGCAATACATTTTCTTTCTGAAGAAGAATTGTTGCAGTTTTTGAAGGTTTGAGAGCCACAACAGCGTTTTCGATTGATTTCTAATTCACTTCGGACAAATGTAAGTTCTTATTGTTGCCAAAATCTACCACTATCTTTTTAATAGCTAGATGACGTTCCAGCATAAGGAATGTTGACTCCAAAAAAATAAAGGTTACCGGTTAATTGAACCGTTATTTTGAACCGGTTCGTCATGCCTGATTCAAAATGATTAAAATCACGTCCGCCAGCTAAAGCTAGGACATCATTTGAGCTAAAAAGTATTTCTTATTTCAGTCATGTGACACAAGAGCTGTTTTGGGCAGCTGTCATCGACAATAGTCGATCACTATAAGCTACCACACATTTTGTGCTTGTAGAAACTTTTGTTTCAGTAATGTGAACTAGTAAGTTAAAGTTAACAAATTGAAAGATGATGTTAAAGGCCTCCTAACTATTAAGGAAGGTTCGAAAGGAAGTGGGAAGATTCAAAGAAGTGAACGTGTAAGGGAGATTAGAATCTTCTTACACAGCGGTTTAAATCCAAACAAAGTTAGGAAGATTTGTAACAAGATTTATAACAGCTTGTCCCTATAATAATAATACATGCAGCTTTTGCTTCCGACCAACATTTTCAATAAGAAATGAAAAGATCTCAGAGACACGATGTCAATTAATGTTGTCAATCGATCTACTTCGTACTAAAATCGTAATCATATATTCAATTTATTTAACCTTTGTGTTCCAAGAAGTCAAAAATTTTGAAACTTTGTGACAGAATTAAAACGGTAAAGATCTTTAGAATCAATTTTAGCAAAATATGCAATCCCCCCATTCCAGGGGGTAATGGTACTTGAAAGTACCATCAGGCATTAAAATATGGAAAAATATTGAGAAAAAAAATGTTGAAATAAAGCTTACATTTTCGTATAACTTAAAATTGTCAAAAAATGCTAATTTAAAAATTCCTGAAAGCCGTATTTATTGAAACTAAGGAATGAAACTTATTTTAAATTAAAGCTCAAAGCTTTCTTTTTAAGATGATGTATAATAATTCACGGGTTGGACTGGAAAATATTAAGAAAAAAAATGTTGTAACAAAACTTACATTTTCGTATAACCTAAAAGTGTCAAAAAAGATGCTAATTTAAAAATTTCTGGAAGCGTGTTTATTGAAATTAAGGAATGAGACTTATTTTAAATTAAAGCTCAAAGCTTTCTCTTTAAAATGATGTATAATAATTGTTGGGTTGGATTGGAAAAATATAGAGAAAAAAAATGTT
>NW_019282485.1:104909-172664 GCF_000648695.1 Onthophagus taurus
AAATTATTATCTAGTTATTACCAAGTTCAGAGCGCAAAGAAAGATTGTTACCCAGATCCTCTATCGATAACTGTAACACCAGTAAGTGCGAATATAACATTACAAAGTTTACTTGACCACACCACCAAAAGACTTTTTAAAACGCAATCAGAGGTAGTGTTAAAGTATCTTACGGTAACTAATCTCATATTAATGTGTGAGTGGGAATGTGATAGCTCCTCTCGACAAAGCCATATAAACAAATTCTGCCAGGTGAAACAGATCAATTAACCGATTCTCATTTGTTTATTTCATCATTAGTTTCTTTGCGTATAACCGACAAAACATGCACAACAATATTATGGGATAAGTCCATCCTTCTTCAACTTTAGTGTAAACTACCAATTATTTTTTACAATGATTGATGGAAAAGTATGCACATTAACAGATACTCCTTCTACATCTACTTGTATGGTATGCCTTGCCAAACCAACGCAAATGAATAATCTGGAGAAGGTAACAACAAGACCATCCATATAAATTTGGTTTCTCATCTTTACACGTTTGGATCAGATTTATGGAGTTGGTTCTTCATATCTCGTACAATCTTTCATTTAAGAGATGGTCTGCCATTGATCCTTTACACAAAAAAAGACAAGTACAAGACCGATTTAGATGAAGTAGGTATAATTATTGATAAGCCTCGACAAGGTACTGGAAACTGCAACGATGGCAACACTGCTAGAAGAATCTTTTCTAATCCTTCTTGCATAGCAGATATTACAGGAGTAGATGAGGATTTAATTAAAAGGTTTTCCATAATTCTTCAAACATTAGCCAGCGGACGAACCATAGATGCCAAAAATTTTGAAGAACTTTATGAAAAGCTATATAAATGGTACTACATGCCTGCTTCAGTACACAAAATACTTATACACGGTGAAAGCATCAACTTTCAACAACTTTCAGAAGATGCACAAGAAGCTAGAAATAAAGATTACAAAAAATACCGGTTACATAATGCTCGGAAATGTTCAAGGATTGCCACCATTCAAGATGTTTTCAATACGTTACTACACACCTCTGATCCTTATATATCATCAATTCGACATATTGCAGAAAAAAGCAAATTAGATTTAGATTCAGAAGCCATTGATTTGCTAAAATAAATAGTAATTAACTTTCCATTATAAATGTAAGCATTATTACGTGTAGTTTAACAAAAAGCAAGCATTATTTTTTCTTAACGATAATTCTATATTTAAATAACATCTGTGTCTTATTTTAGAAGAAAGAATTGTGACTAATTTATGATTTCTCTGCAAAGTATACATAAAATTCTAGGATAATGATTATACCGTTTATATTATTTATTGGAACTTCACAGGGTTGCTATTAGGCGAATGGGACAACATCTTAACTAACACTTTTAAACATACTATAAGGTTAGTAAATGTCTAAAATGTATACATTTATTTAAAAGTTATTGAGTTTTGGCCAGCAAAACAGCGTTTCGCCCCACTGTGCGATGTTTCACAATTCTCAGAAAGCAGTATTTGTGAAAATTTTGCTGGTCCAAGTATTAATATTTACTAATGTTAACTAGTATTTACTTTCTGTTCCAAAAAGGATATTAGCGGCTTTTAACAGGCAAGGTTAGATAGGTCCATGTAGGCAGCCCCCCGACATACCCAAAAATAAAAAATTTTTATGCTACAGTATTGTACTAGTTTTGTACCCTAATGTACCACCAACGAAAAGTTTTGTACCCCTACGGTTTTTAAACTATAACGTTTTTTGTGATGGGGGGCTGCCTACATGTCAGCCCACGACATTTTTTGACCAAAACGAACCTTTTAGTACACTAAAATATTGTACTAGTTTTGTACCTTAATGTACCGGTGAAAAAAAGTTTTGTATCCCAACGGTTTCCGAGAAACACCGCTTTTATAAGGCGGGGGATGGCTGAAAGTTACGTTCTAGCGATTTAGCATACAAACCTGCCATTTTCTGTGCGTTATAGTATTGTACTAGTCTTGTACCTTAATGTACAGGTGAAAAAAAGTTTTGTACCCTAACGGTTTCCGAGAAACACCGCTTTTATAAGGCGGGGATGGCTGAAAGTTACGTTCTGGCGATTTAGCATACAAACCTGCCATTTTCTATGCGTTATAGTATTGTATTAGTCTTGTACCTTAATGTACCGGTGAAAAAAAGTTTTGTACCCCAACGATTTCCGAGAAACATCCCTTTTATAAGGCGGGGGCTAGCTGAAAGTTACGTTCTGGCGATTTAGCATACAAACCTGCCATTTTCTGTGCGTTATAGTATTGTACTAGTCTTGTAACTTAATGTACCGGTGAAAAAAAGTTTTGTACCCCAACGGTTTCCGAGAAACAACCCTTTAATAAGGCGCGGGCTGGCTGAAAGTTACATTCTGGCGATTTAGCATACAATCTTGCCATTTTCTGTGCGTACCGGTGAAAAAGAGTTTTATATCACCGTGATTTTTTTATAATAAAGAAAGACTATTTTGTGAAATACGAATGAAACACGAATAATCATTATTAGGTATTGGTATATTTTAATAATTTATTTATTTACAATTTATGGGTACAAAAAAAAATTTTTACAATAAAAAAAACTGTAACAAGGAAAAATGAATAAAGAAAAAATCAAAATTATTAAAATTAAGGCGAGCAATTAAAAATAAAATTAAACATGAAATTAAACTAAAACTAAAAAACACCGGAATTCAAATATTATTATATATATACAAAAAAAGAAAAACAAAGTAATAATAATAATACAATAAAGCAAAAAAGTTTATACGGCATAAAATAAACATTGGCAATTTATAGCTTCCATATCCCTGCACTGGGTGACTTTTGTAGATAAGTACAATACTAGTACAATATAATAACGCACAGAAGATGGCAGGTTTGTATGCTAAATCGCCAGAACGTAACTTTCAGCGAGCCCCCGCCTTATAAAAGGGGTGTTTCTTGAAAATCGTTGGGTACAAAACTTTTTTTCACCGGTACATTAAGCTACAAGACTAGTACAATACTGTAACGCACAGAAAATGGCAGGTTTGTATGCTAAATCGCCAGAACGTAACTTTCAGCCAGCCCCCGCCTTATAGAAGGGGTGTTTTTCGGAAACCGTTGGGGTACAAAACTTTTTTTCACCGGTACATTAAGGTACAAGACTAGTACAATACTATAACGCACAGAAAATGGCAGGTTTGTATGCTAAATCGCCAGAATGTAACTTTCAGCCAGCCCCCGCCTTATAAAAAGGGTGTTTCTCGGAAATCGTTGGGGTACAAAACTTTTTTCACCGGTACATTAAGGTACAAAACTAGTACAAAACGGCAAGTTTGTATGCTAAATCGCCAGAACATAACTTTTAGCCAGCCCCCGCCTTATAAAAGGGGTGTTTATCGGAAACCGTTGGGGTACAAAACCTTTTTTCACCGGTACATTAAGGTACAAGACTAGTACAATACTATAACGCACAGAAAATGGCAGGTTTGTATGCTAAATCGCCAGAACATAACTTTTAGCCAGCCCCCGCCTTATAAAAGGGATGTTTATCGGAAACCGTTGGGGTACAAAACCTTTTTTCACCGGTACATTAAGGTACAAAACTAGTACAATACTAAAACGCACAGAAAATGGCAAGTTTGTATGCTAAATCGGCAGAATTTAACTTTCAGCCAGCCCCCGCCTTATAAAACGGGTTGTTTCTTGGAAACCGTTGGGGTACAAAACTTTTTTTCACCGGTACATTAAGGTACAAAACTAGTACAATACTATAATGCACAGAAAATGGCAAGTTTGTATGCTAAATCGCCAGAATTTAACTTTCAGCCAGCCCCCGCCTTATAAAAGGGGTTGTTTCACGGAAACCGTTGGGGTACAAAACCTTTTTTCACCGGTATATTAAGGTACAAAACTAGTACAATATTTTAGTGTACTAAAAGGTTCGTTTTTGTCAAAAAATGTCGGGGGCTGACATGTAGGCAGCCCCCCATCACAAAAAACGTTATAGTTTAAAAACCGTAGGGGTACAAAACTTTTCGTTGGTGGTACATTAGGGTACAAAACTAGTACAATACTTTAGCATAAAGATTTTTTATTTTTGGGTATGTCGGGGGGCTGCCTACATGGACCTAGGCTTGCGTGTTTCACCGATAATATGGCTTTTCTTGGTCTTTGCGATGAGTAGTGATTGACGAAGCTTCAAACGCCTTTTCAAATGACTGAGCAAAGGATCCAGTAATATCCAATTTTATGTGTTTCAAACTTGTAGATGTCTCAGCAAAACTCCTCTGGTTTATCTTTTAACGCACTATGTTTAGTTGACAAATATCGCTCCAGAATAGAAAGTCTCATGGCATCATTGCTTAACTCTTTGTAGCAAATAACACACTGCTTCTGGGCGATACCTTTTTTTGTGTATAGCAACAACACCATATTTAATATAGTCATCACTGCATTTGCGTTTTTTTAGTCGAGCTAATGTCGAAGTAAAACGTAGGTACATGTTATTCCCATAATGATATAGCCATCCAAAAATGTAAAATATGCTTAGAAGAAACGTAATTTGCTATTTTATAAGGTCACGGTGGAGTTTCATTGAGAGTTTTTACTCTTTTCGAAATTTTTTCAAATTTATCGAGGGATTTTATACAAAAGAAATCAATAAATAAATCTGAATAGAGAATTTTACATATATATACTATCTTCTATATCGCTGACTCCCTATCTAAGCAATGAGTGGCGAGCGTTTCCATCAAAAGAAGACGGAATGATATATGTTTTGTCTTTGTCGTACCCCCGTGTCGCGAAAGCGCTAGCGCGAATCGTAAATTTTAAAGAGTTTGAAGTGTTTCGCGCGTATTTTATGCAGCTTTAAAATGCAATTATTATTATAGATGGTTTACTTTAACTATAAATTATCACTGATGCATCAAATAAATTAGAGTATATGTACTCTAAATGTTTATAAAGAAAAATGTTTCAAGAAAAGGAGGACTTTGAATTCTTTTTTATTACACTGAGACCTTTCCTTCTACCTGCTCAACCAATTTTTAGGACCCAAAAATATCTCCACTACTCTTTTTCTTTTTTATTTTACTTTTAACACATTTGCTTCACTTTCTTAACAAATAACAATTACATTTTAAATTGCTTAGTCCTAAAATATGTTAATAATTATGTTATTATACACATGAAACCTATAATATACATAACTAAATATTTAGATTTTAGGTTATGTTTATGTCAAACATTTATTTGTTGATTTATAAACATCAAGGTCATCAGCTGCTATTAATTTTTAATTCACCGTCCAATAAGATAAAAGCGTACTCATCACGTGTTCACACATGTCTCTTGAGTCGACGGGGGTACGACAAAGACAGATATATATATATCTGCACTCTAGTGTTTACACTCTTTTGCTGCCTTAGTCAGCGATATAGAAGATAGTATATATATGGAATTTTAACTACTATTATGTGTAAACGATGCACTTATGTCATGTTGGTTGCATTTTATATTTTATTACAAAGCGAAATGTTCTAATTCAAAATTAAGTGCAATTTTAAACGTAATTGTAATTATTTGAAACTACAGGTGATTAAATTTTGTGTTGTTTTTCGATTTTCTTGGCTTTTTCTATAAAGAAATCAATAAAAAATAATCTTTTCATAACGTCTTACCAGTTCTTATTAATTAATTTTGTTAAAAATTATTAACAGCGCAGAGAGTTAAAGAAAAAAATGTTGTCTTTAAAAAGATTGGGATTAAGAAATTAAATTTTATTATGCTATAAAGGTTTATTTGAAGTTCTAAGTTTGTTGAAGGTGACGGAAGGTGAATTGTGAATCGGAAATTAGAAATGAAACTTGTTGGGGTTATAAAAAAGCGCTCAAAGTGTGGTCATATAAAATTTTAATACAATATCGGAGGTGTTCACGGCCGATATTAATAGAAATAAAACTAAGATTAGAAACTTCCTAGTTATGGCGTGCGTCTAATAAAATACTTTTTGAGGTTTCAGAGAATATGTTACAACCTTCTATGACATCTTGACGTCATTCGAATTTATACATTGAATATTAATACTTTCATCTACGCATCAATATAATTGGATCGTGTTGTTCAGTACTTACAATGTAAAATTCAATTATTTAATATTGATATACACCTATTTCTATATCCTTTATAACCAACTTATCAAAAGCACTGAAATTTTGGAATCTACAAGATTGTCCTGAACAACTGAAAAGATTCAACAAATCGTCTAAATTAACCTATTCAAGGACAAAGGTATCAAGTAGTGTACCATTTAACGGATAACAAGCAGAATGGCGTCAAAGTCGTGCTTGACGGGTACTTTAGAGACAGAATCATTAACATCAATAGGAAAACAGACCGTATCTTGGCTGTCAAACTTCCATTGGTTTGCGTGCATGCATATCAGAAGGGGTGTACGGAACCGGAAAAGATACATTCTGGGAAGACGTGGATGAAGTTATGACTAACGTACCATCTGGGAAGGCTAAATTGTTCTTAGGCGACCTGAATGGCCATGTTGGCAAAAACAGCAGAACTTATGGATATGTCCACTGAGGCATAAAAGATAAAGATGGAATTCTGCGCACGTCATGACCTGAGTTTGATCAACACCAAAATATGTTTGGTGTTTTCAAAATAAAGATGAACATCTGGTTATCTGTAAAAGTGCATATAAGGTCATCATAGATTTCATAGAATTCATCCTGGCTGATAAAGCTTAAGAGGAAACTTTAAGGATTACAAAGTTATCCTGCGTGAAACACTGCCTGCTCAACACAGAATACTATCGAGTGTATGCACTCTACCAAATTACTCAAATTATGGATAGAATAGTTCGAATTCAGTGAAAAGAGCTCTCTGGGGCGTAGGATGACACCTTTCGCGAAGACTTGAGGGAACATCTAAAAAACGATATAAAAGGTACTTTTGCCACGACTATTAAGATGTGGATAAGTTTCAAGATGAAGTGCAGGAACAGAGTCAATGACAAATTGGGACTATCTAAAGATCTGTTAACATAGGCAAAAGATCCCGCCTAGCACAGGGAATTGATCGAATCAACTTCAAAAACTCTAAAATTGCTCTCTAAACAATGATTTAAATCAAGTAATTTTTTTAAATTAGAGAATAATTTAAATCAAAATAAAAATATTCTTTACAAATATAATCCTTAGGAATTATAAAGATTATATAAAAATTGTAATTTCTTGCGCACATTGGAGTGGGCGAGCACAAATGTTGAGCAGTCCCTTTCTACTGAAGCTGAAGAACAAAGAGTACATAAAAATTGTGTCAATTTAGAAGAAGTTTCTTATAATCAGGAACGTTTTTTTTTTGTGAGATCTACCATTCCAAAGCAAAAACAGTAGATATAACGTCCTTGGAGAACATAATTGCAGAAAATGAATATAATAATTGATAGCTTCGTTCTTCTCTTCCATCGTCAATTTAGATTTTGTTTTACTTACATATAAAATATATACAATTAAATGATAGGATGTAATTATCTTTTTGTACCGATTATGATAAACTACGTATTTGAGACAGATAATTCAAATTTTTCCTCAAATGCACATTATAATTTCTTCCACACTTCTACAACATCAGATAGAGAAGCACTTTTTTTGTAATTTGTCAAGATTCTTCAAGTCTCAGAAACATCCCTGAACGGTTTAGGTACTCTTTAAATGGGATGCCTACTTAATGTATCACGTGAAATTTAAAAAAAATATGCCTGTATAGTATTATGTTACTTACAGGATTATGAGCGAGTACTTCAAGAACTCTCTCACCATGATATGCAAGAGCAGCAAGAGGACCCTTACGATTTTACAGACGATAGTGAAGGTGAAGAAGAAACTATTTTGGAGGAGAGGGACGAAGGTGACGACGAACAATCAGGAGACGAAAGTAAAGAGGACCTGGCGATGACATCTGATTTCGAAGTTTTTTTTGCCACAAGGAAAAAATAGTGACACTTTTTGGTTCAGTTCGCCTGCAACCCTTCAGTCAAAAAATATCGTAAATATTTTGCCCGGATCTATACGCATTGCAAAAGATGCGTCTACCGAAATAGATGTGTTTTTAAAACTGTTTGATCTAAACTTGATTGACAGAATTGTAGAACACACTCACATACAGGCTGTTTCATTTAAAATGACATATGCTTATATCTCGAAAACCAAAGCTCGAATCGAAAAAAAGGGGGTTGCCTAAAGGCCCTTCTGACGTCATTTTAATTTTTTCAAATCGCACATATACTTTTTTCTGTCAACGTCTTGAACAACTTAACAAACTAAGTATTTTTTGCTTAAAAGAAGAATTTTTTTTCTTCTCTGCACATTGCCAAGCATTTCTTCAGTTATTGATTTGCAAGCTGCTCTGATACGGTTTTTCATCTCGTTTGGTGTTGGTGGAACCTGGTTGTAAACTTTCTCTTTTAGGTAACCCCAAAGAAATAAATCGGGAGAAGTTAAGTCGGGTGATCTAGCTGGCCAATTCACCGGTCCATTACGTCCTATCCATTTTTCAGGAAACATTTCGTCTAAAACTTCTCTTGCGGCTAGAGCATAATGAGATAGACATCCATCATGCTGATACCGTAGCGCAAGTCTTCGCTCCAGAGTAAGGTCTTCCAACAAAACCGGTAAATCGTTTGTTATTCGTTAAATTAAAGTCAGTTTTCTTGTAAGAGATATATTGGCTTTACTGAGAACACAAAAAAAGAATATGTAACTGATTAAACTAAACGATACACATTATTTGGTCCACACAACACTTCCTTCTTCTTCCGACGATGCACACCGACTTGTTTTAGTTCGTACATCCCGTTTCCACACGCCACCTATTGTCGTTCGCCAACACGTTCAACAAAAAATTCCGATACTTTCTGCCATTCAAATTACCATCAATAAAAAAAGGTCCAATTATTTTATTGCCAACAATGCCGCACCAGACATTAACTGACCAAGGTTTTTGATGATCAACTTGTCTTAGCCAACGAGGATTTTCATGTGACCAGTAGTGCATGGTATGACGATTTACTTGGCCGTGATTGGTGAAAGAGGATTCGTCGGAAAATAGTACATTGAATAAAAATTTTTCATTCAATCTTAATTTTTCCACAGCCTAAGTAGAAAATCGCACGCGCTTTTCGAAATCATCGCCATGTAATTATTGGTGTAGAGCAGTGTTTCCCAAACTGTGGTACGCGTACCACCAGGGGTACAGGAACAGTTTGGTGGGGGTACACGTTGCATTGAACTTTTCCTACGCCTGGTGCAGCAGACTTTTAACTATTTTTTGATTAAACATTAAAAAAAATTAAAAATTTGTTATTCCTGTATATATGTTACTTTTTGGCGCCGAGTCGCCGGACGCCGTGATTCCCCGGGCATCCAAGTAAANACGTATTTGAGACAGATAATTCAAATTTTTCCTCAAATGCACATTATAATTTCTTCCACACTTCTACAACATCAGATAGAGAAGCACTTTTTTTGCAATTTGTCAAGATTCTTCAAGTCTCACGGATATTGGATTTAAGATTTTTAAGTTGTCTTCAGCAGATCGGTTGAGACCAATATTAGATTCTTTTTCCTATTGTAGGACAATAATAATAATAATGACATAACTTTATTGCTATGGTTCATACAAAATAACATTTTCCTCATGTGTTAACCCTTAGCTACACGAGCCGCGATACAGAGTACCGCATTTTTTTAAATTATGTCATAAAACCGTTATTTCTTGGAAACATCCCTGAACGGTTTAGGTACTCTTTAAATGGGATGCCTACTTAATGTACCACGTGAAATTAAAAAAAAATATGCCTGTACAGTATTATGTTACTTACAGGATTATGAGCGAGTACTTCAAGAACTCTCTCGCCATGATATGCAAGAGCAGCAAGAAGATCCTTACGATTTTACAGACGATAGTGAAGGTGAAGAAGAAACTATTTTGGAGGAGAGAGACGAAGGTGACGACGAACAATCAGGAGACGAAAGTGAAGAGGACCTGGCGATGACATCTGATTTCGAAGTTTTTTTGCCACAAGGAAAAAATAGTGACACTTTTTGGTTTAGTTCGCCTACAACCCATCAGTCAAAAACTAAGTCAAAAAATATATTATCGTAAATATTTTCCGAAATAGATGTGTTTTTAAAATTGTTTGATCTATACTCGATTGACAGAATTGTAGAACACACTAATATACAGGCTGTTTCATTTAAAATGACATATGCTTATATCTCGAAAACCAAAACTCGAATCGAAAAAAGTAGGGTACACATGAGCAGATTTTTTTTCAGGGTTGCCTAAAGGCCCTTCTGACGTAATTTTAATTTTTTCAAATCGCACATATACTTTTTTCTTTCAACATCTTGAACAACTTAACGAACTAAGTATTTTTTGCTTAATAATAATAATATTGACTTTATTCATACCTATCAATGCAATAACAAATCAACAATTTTACTAAATATATTAGAAACATAAAATAAATGGCATATAAGGTAGGAAAAGGCGAAGTTCAGTGCCTAAGCACTGCTCAACTTAAGCAGAAAAAGAATTAAAAGAAAGAGAAAAAACAAAACAAAAATTAAATTAAATAAAACATAAGAAGCAAATGCGGACATTGGGTCGTATCTGTAGTCATTTCAGCGCTGCCATTAGTCGCAAAAATTAAGAGTTTAACTGAGCCATTTGTTGATCAAATAAGTCACCATAAATATGCTTTTTAAAGGTGGACATGCTTGCCAGTTGGATTGTTTCAGAGGGTATATTATTGTACACTTTTGCAATTTGATAGTGAAAGCTCCTCTTGAATACTTCAGTGTGGTGAAAGGGCGGTGATAGAATCCCCCTGAATCTCAAATTCAAATTGTGAACATCAGTGTGGTACTGAATATTACGGCGCAGGTATTCAGGCTTTTCCCTCTGAACAATATTATGGTAAAAAACACAACTGTGGAGAAGTATATGAAGTTCTTTCAAACCTTCCAACTCCAAAAATAAATCGCAAGCAAGCGTTCTGTGCTCTCTGAATCCGTTGTTCATCGAACTTAAGTAAACATGGTCCATACACAACATCCCCAAAATTTAATTTAGATAAAATCAACGTGTTGCAAAGTAAGGTTTTAGTTTTAACGTCAAAAAGATGACGAGACGGATAAAGAGATTTTAACTTGGCATATACTTCTTGTAGCATAGTAGACACGTTCTTTCGAAATCGCAAATTTGTATCCAATACCAGACCCAAATTGCGCGCCTCCGTCACAATAGGGAGAGTAGTATCGTTGAGTACATCCCGGATATCCCCACTATACCGCTGCACATCCACCTCACGACCAAATACCATAATCTTTGATTTGTTGGGATTGAATACCAAGCCATGTTGGGTGGCAGCTAAAACAAGTTGTCTTAGCTCTGTATTCAATAAGTTAAGATAGTGTTGTTGTTCTTGCGGCTTGTGTATGTATACTTGCGTATCATCTGCATAAAAATGTACTTTGCAATGCTTAAATATGTTATTTAATGGCGCTGTGTAGATTGAAAATAAAGTTGGGGAAAGCACCGAACCCTGCGCCACGCCCACCTTGAGCTGTCGCACCGTGGATCGATGGTTAGGCAACTGTACAAACTGTTGTCGACCACTCATGTAGCTTTCAAAGAAAGAAATCGCTGAAGCGTCTAAACCGTAGTATTTAAGAATTGTTAGCAAAAGCTTATGGTTTACCGTGTCAAAAGCCTTTGTGTAGTCCAACAAGATAAGAATGGTCATATAACCGCTATCTGTCGCACTTAATATATCATCGGTGACACACGCTAAAGCAGTAGTACAGCTATGACCATGCCTAAACCCGGATTGAACGTTTGGCAGGATCATGTTTACTTCGACGTGTTGTTGCAATTGTACATTAACAATTTTTTCTAAAACCTTTGACATTACGATTAGGATACTAATTGGACGCAGGCCAGACGTGAGAATTGGATTCGCTACTTTCGGTATCGGAAGCACAACCGCCAGTTTCCATGCAGTAGGGAAAACGCCGTTTTTAATACAAAAGTTAATAATATGGGTGATGTAAGGCAATAAAAATGGCATACAGTGCCTTAACAACTTAATAGATATTTCGTCAGATCCAATTGCATTAGATCTAATTGCTTCAAGAACACTGAAAATGTCATCCTACAACTCCGCTGACTGTTTAAGAGAACTACTTAAATTTTCATTTACGCCCATGTAAATATCTCCAATAACTGTATTATTCGTGTTGGGAATCGAGCCAATAAAATAGTCATTAATGGCAGAAGCATCCGCAAAATGGTAAGGTAGTGCTCTATGTTTGGATTTAACTAGATTAGTCTTCTTCAACGCAGACCAAGACCCAGCCACGCTACCTGCATCCAAAAACTTTTGCAAATAGTCTTTTTTACAATTACGAAGCATATTAGTAACCATGTTACGCGCTAACTTATACTGCTGCCAATGTAAGGTACTTCGCGAGCGTTTAAAGGTTTGAAAGAATGTATCTCGGGTTCGCATGGCCACTCTAACCTCATTGGACAACCACGGGGCACTAGGTTTTGTAATTTTACAGTTTTGAAAGGTGCATGTAGGTCCAAAAGCGTTAATATATTTTCATTAAAAAATTGAATTTTATCATCAATGGCATGTAATTCGTAAAGAATGCGCCAGGGCAATGATTGTAGATGGACAACATTTTTCAAAATGTAATTAAAAAAATTTAATTAATAAAAAAACGATTTAATTAATCGTAAAATAGTACTAAAATTCTTCTTCATTTTTGAAATCACCTTAGAACATTGATTAAAATTTATAAAGTTCCCTTTACACATCGATTAAATGCTCAAAATGATGATCATTCACTTCTAAACATTTCTGAATTCTCATTGAAAACGTTCTCTGCACATTGCCAAGCATTTCTTCAGTTATTGATTCGCAAGCTGCTCTGATACGGTTTTTCATATCGTTTGGTGTTGTTGGAACCTGGTTGTAAACTTTCTCTTTGAGGTAACCCCAAAGAAAGAAATCGGGAGAAGTTAAGTCGGGTGATCTAGCTGGCCAATTCACCGGTCCATTACCGGTCTTTTTTCCATTTTTCAGGAAACATTCGTCTAAAACTTCTCTTGCGGCTAGAGCATAATGAGATAGACATCCATCATGCTGATACCATAGCGCAAGTCTTCGCTCCAGAGTAAAGTCTTCCAACAAAACCGGTAAATCGTTCAACAAAAAATTCCGATCTTTCTGCCATTCAAATTGCCGTCAATAAAAAAAGGTCCAATTATTTTACTGCCAACAATGCCGCACCAGACATTAACTGACCAAGGTTTTTGATGATCAACTTATCTTAGCCAACGAAGAATTTCATGTGACCAGTAGTGCATGTTATGACGATTTACTTGGCCGTGATTGGTGAAACAGGATTCGTCGGAAAATAGTACATTGAAGAAAAATTTTTCATTCAATCTTAATTTTTCCATAGCCTAAGTACAAAATCGCACGCGATTTTCGAAATCATCGCCATGTAATTGTTGGTGTAGAGCAGTGTTTCCCAAACTGTGGTACGCGTACCACCAGGGGTACAGGAACAGTTTGGTGGGGGTACACGTTGCATTGAACTTTTCCTACGCCTGGTGCAGCAGACTTTTAACTATTTTTTGATTAAACATTAAAAAAAATTAAAAATTTGTTATTCCTGTATATATGTTACTTTTTGGCGCCGAGTCGCCGGACGCCGTGATTCCCCGGGCATTCAAGTAAAAATCTTCAGTAGATGCCTTCTTTAGTACGTTTTATTGTTTTTTATTTATTTTTATAAAATATAATGTGTATATCTAATAATCAAGATTATGGATCACTGGTTGCAACCCGGATGTTCTAAACGCAAACTCATGAAATTATCGAAGACGAAACTTCTTCAAAACCGATTAATCGGAAAATACGACAAAGAATACCTTAAATTTAGCTTCTCGTAGAGTGGTGATGAAAAGGAACCCATTCCACTTTGCGTAATTTGTTTTGAAAACCTTACCAATGAAAGTATGAAACCATCGAACTTAAAGCGACATTTTGACACAAAGCACTTTGATTACAAAGATAAACCAATCGAATTTTTTGAACATAAACTCAAAGATTTAAATCAATCTCAAAAAGTAATGAGAGGTTTAACAAGAGGTGACAATCAAAAAATCCTAGAAACTTCGTATCGCGTCTCGCTTTTAATTGCGAAATGTGGTGCAGCGGAGACGATTGGCGAAACTTTAATCAAGCNGTATTTTCAGGACTTGTCGATATTATATGCTCTCTAATTTGACATTCAGAGCTAAAACGATAAAATTAATTGGTTAAATTTTGATACGAAGCGAACTTACCGATTATTTTGGGTGTATCTCCTCGAATGAGATCCGATGGGTGTTTGTCTTATCGAATAAATAAAAACTCCAGTCATTGTTAGAACGAACGATAAGAAATATAATGCGTGTAACTAAAAGAAAAGATTACTTAGTGAGAATTAACACTTTTTATTCCTACCAAGACTAGTCAATTGAACGGTTTTGATATTGCGATTACAATTTTCTTTGAACAAATGTTTATAGTTCTCTCTGTGGTTATTGGCTAATCATTTACTATATAAATAAATAAAATCACACCTCGAAAAAATGCTGGAACAAAAAGTGGGTGAAAAAAATGCTAAGCAGAAATAACTTTACGGAAATTATGAGGTTTATTCGATTCAACAACAGAAATCAACGAATACAACTTTTACAAATCGATAAATTTGCTTTAAATACGAAAGTTTGGGACTTTAATGCATTTATAGATAAACAATGGCGCCTGGCGTTCTAAAGCAATAATTCAAGATCAGAATTAATTCGAAATTCGGACATACCCAAGTCCCTCCCATCAAAACCGAGGTATATTTGAGTATCATCAGCATACATGTGGGTTTTGCAATGCTTTAGATTGGAACAGAAAAAAGCTTCCGAGTTGAAATCCTTAAAATCTGTATAAGTAATACTCTTAACAGGATTTGGACGTATTTCAAATGATAATGTGAAAACTAAACTGCTCAAAGATAGGAATAAATCGATTACCATAAAAGCCATCAACATCTAAGCCATTGATGTTGAAATCACCTAAGCAGACAAGTTCCTCAGAAGATGGAGCAAGATAGGATAGGACATCTTCAAAACGCGAGAGAAATTCACCCAAACCTCCATGAGGTCGGTAAACAACACCAATAACCATGGAAACAGGAAAATCAATAAGTTCAATCCAAAGATGCTCTATAGCGAAAGATATATTCATCATGTGACTTAAAAATCGACGATTTTTTTTTAATGACCCAAAAAACACGTTAAAAATAAGAAGAAAGTGCGGAAAAGTGACTAACACTAGATTGACTTCAGCTACAAAACTTCTGTTATATGATAACTAACTTCAGGTTTAAAATGTCAACCTCAGTTTTGACATATTTATAATCTTCATTAAAAATCCTTTAAAATGAGTACAAACATGATATATTTATCTCCAATATTAATGAAATTATGGTCAACTTCCGGTTAAGAATGTCAACGTCAATTTTGACATATTTGTAATCGTCATGAAAAGTCCTTTAAAATGAGTCCAAACATGATACGTTTAATTCCAATATTACTAGAGATATAAGCAACTTCCGGTTTGAAATGTCAATGTCATTTTGACGTATTCTTAATTTTTATAAAATGTCTTAATATTTTCCACAAAATAATGAAAAAAAAATAAAAAATTAAGGTTGGTATTAATATATAAAAATTAAATTGCTATCTTCATTGTTGCTAACTTCGGGTTTAATGTTTCTTTTGTTTCTTGAGATAAGCGCGTCTTGTTTGGACTCATTTTAAAGGTTTTTTTAATAAAAAATGCATCATGAAAGAACACCATGAAGTTGTCCATTATATGATAACTAACTTCAGGTTTAAAATGTCAACCTCAATTTTGACATATTTCTAATCTTCATTAAAAATTCTTTAAAATGAGTACAAACACGACATATTTATCTTCAATATTAATGAAGTTATGGTCAACTTCCGGTTAAGAATGTCAACGTCAATTTTGACATATTTGTAATCGTCGTGAAAAATCCTTTAAAATGAGTCCAAACATGATACGTTTAATTCCAATATTACTCGAGATATAAGCAACTTCCGGTTTGAAATGTCAATGTCATTTTGACATATTCTTAATTTTTATAAAATGTCTTAATATTTGTCACAAAAACAAAAATATAATAAAAAAAAATAAAAAATTAAGGTTGGTATTAATATTTAAAAATTAAATTGCTATCTTCATTGTTGCTAACTTCGGGTTTAATGTTTTTTATTCTAACTTTTTTGTTTTTTGAGATAAGTGCGTCATGTTTGGACTCATTTTAAAGGTTTTTTAATGAAGATGACAAATATGTCAAAATTGACGTTGACGTTTCAAACCGGAAGTGATTGTATTTCCATTAATATTAAAGTTAAATATGTCGAGTTTGGACTCATTTTAAAGGATTTTTTATGAAGTTGACAAATATGTCAAAATTAAAAGTTGAAAGTTCGAACTTTTTCGTTTTATGAGATAAATGCGTCAAGTTTGGACTCACTTTAAAGGTTATTTTATGAAGATTACGAATATAATAATAAAATTAAAGTTGATATTGACAACTGAAAGTTTTTTTCACGCATAAACACGAATGTTTCTAATTCTCGTTCTAGTTTTAGTTCAAAAGAATATACAACACAGAATCCACCTATCACTGCCACTAGAATTTAAAAATTATTTTAAATAAAAGAACAGAAAGTTAAACCTTTTTTTAATTATTAAAATATATCTAAATATATTTTAAACGGCTTTTAAAGTTAATGAATTATCACCATCGTTTTTAGGAACTTTCGTCGCGATGCAACACCAATCTGTGATATTGGTTGCATACTTTAACGGGTACGATAATTAATTAACACACTGTACAGGATGGTTCAAATTCGATTTCCGAATCTTGGTTATTATTATAGGTGGAGTATTATAACTAAGACATTATATGGACACTTTTTGACAGGGAATTTGATGACGTAGTCAAAAAAAATTGTTCGGTTTTAGATTTTGAGATATTGTGACCATTTTCGTTTTTTTTAATGGAAACAACCACTAATTATTCGCTTATTAAATTTGTTATTTTTTTCTGATTACAAAAATATGGGGTTAGATTATTTCTTATTGTTTTAGAATAAAGCTAAAAATAAATTTTTTTTTGGGTCGTCAAAGAAATTAAATTTACAGTTTTCTGTAAATTATAACTAAAATTTAAGAAATCATATTTTTGATATTTAGAATAAATACATTTGTTGAACTGTTTAATTTATATTTGTTTTACACGAAAGTTGGAATAGATTGCATTATTTCACATTTTTTATTAATATTTAATATTATTATTAAATGACTTAACAAATTATAGCAACATTTGTTTGTATTCAAAAATTTTCTGAAGTGTCAAATTAAAAATTCTGTTTTTAAGATGGATTACGAAAAGTTTAACATGTTACATATTAGAAAATAAAGTAAATTTTATATAAATTTTTAGCAGAATAATTTATCGTAATTTACAGGAAACTGTAAATTTAATTTCTTTTATGACACAAGAAAAGTTTATTTTTAGCTTTATTCTAAAACAATAAGAAATAAACCTATATAACCGCATATTTTTGTAATCAGAAAAAAATAACAAATTTAATAAGCGAATAATCAGTGGTTGTTTCTGTTTAAAAAAACGAAAATTGTCATAATAACCAAAATTGGCGAAACTGAAAAGTGACAACATGACATTACATAAAATTGACTATTATTTACTTATAGTTTAGAATATAGTGGTTGTGTTAAAAGCCGGTAATTTGACCAGTCGCGGTAGGAATAAGTATTTCGTGAAGTGTCAATAGAAATAGTATTAAGCAGTAAAAATCAAAAATTACTTTATAATTAAATAACAACATTCCTATCATGAGTGTGTAATAATTTCCGGTTAATAACGATAGATGCAACGCTGTGTTACCCATGTAAAGTAAAAATATGGACGAAAGAGTGCAATAAATAAATTGACACAACGTTAAGGTCCCTAATAAGACACTCGCGTCAGACCAAGATGTGTTTAAGATGGTTTGTTTTTCTAATAACAACCTAAAAAAATCAAATTAATCAAAAATTATTTAAATTTGTTAAACTTACATTTGTATTCCACTCACAACACTCCCAAATAACCCCAACAAACCCAAATACTCAACAACATCCGTATTTTTAACCGATAATTCTTGAAGAACAGTTACAATGGCGAATAAAACCGCTCCACCTAAACACAACATATCCCCGACTAATTGGTTCTTTCCATCCATTTTTTTATCATCGATATTAGCCAAAACTAAACCTCCTACACCAATAAGACAAATCGAAACTGCGATTATATGTACCATTCGGAATCTTACTCCAAGTACCAAACAACTTAGTGCTAAAGCTACAGGAATTGCAACGCAGCCCAATAACTATAAAAAAATTAACGATGTTTATTTAGGATTATTTTTTTTACAAACTTACTTGAACGCAAGTTAATGTTGTAAATTGATGAGCTGTACTTAATAAAGTGTTTGCTTGGACGTCAATTAAACATAAAAGTAAATATCTCCATCCACGAGCTTTTATAATTGAGATTAATCCGTGATCGCCTCTACGAAATGCCAACCAACTTGTATAAACCGAACACAAAAACATGTAATGTGGGAAATTTTGCCCTGTTGGTAAAACATTAATCGGGGGGGTGTTAACGTAATGAAGAATTGTGTTGGAAATGACCAATAAAAGTGATAGAATTTGACCCAAAATGATGTTTTGCCACACTTTCCTACAAAAAAAAATTTTTGAGTTAAAATCATGAAAAAATTATAACGATTTTTTACCATTTTCCTAATTCCGCTAATTGGTTACCTATTTTATTACAAAAATCATTTCCATTTTCCATAGTTTTTTCTTGCATTTCGTCACATTTCGCGTGTTATTGAAAAAAGGCGAAGGGGTGGGGCACAACCCCTATTTTAAGGTTATCAGCGCATGTCTCGTTTCCATAGTAACGGGGAAAATGATACAGATTTAGATTTTTTTTTTAGGAGAATTTTAAAACGAAAAGACCTCAATTATCAGTAAACTTTCACGAATTCAAGGAGTAGCTGGATTGGAAATCTCTGGTGCAATAAGCATAACGCCAACCGTTGTAATGGATGTTCTGCTTCTCCTATCTCCATTGCATTTGCATATTTGCATATAGAGAAAGTGGCTAGAACTACCATTTACAGATTTAAGCAATATGCTCCGACATGTCCTACCAATGGGCTGCGGAAGACACTATAAGCACTGATATTGTGCTATTAATGCCATCAGATTTGGCGGGATCATTATCAATGATTAATGCTCGATGTCAGATTGTATTACCTAAACGGCAGTCCTGGATTGAAAACAAAAATTCTCTAGTTTAGGCAGATATTTGCATGTTCACAGATCTTAACCCCCAAGCTGGAAGACCAGGATTGTACAGGATTGACCTAGGATTGAATATAAAGTGATCAAAAGCAATTTCACGTATAAAAAATAACAAAGAAAGTATCGAACATTTTATGGCTCAAAGATTAATAATGTGAAACGAATAAAAAAAATATTGGTTCTGAATATTGAAAGATGGTTATGTACTTTGTTTTTAAATGAAAGAATTAAGAATAACACTATTACTGACGATAATTTAGGAATGAAAGTTATCGAATTTCATAAAACTTTTAATTCAAGCATAAAATTTCAAGCCAATTTAGGTTGGATAAAAAAATTTAAAAGACGTCATAAGATTATTAAAAATTAACGAAAACAAAAATTAGCTGAAGACGCACGGCTAAACCCGAATGTTTCTAGTTCTTGGTCTAGTGTTAATTCTAGTTTTACAACTTCTCACCATGTCTAATACAGCAAATGTTGCAAAAAATACTTCTGCCGTTTCTTTTTTCATTACAATACTAATTTTCCACGAGTTTTTGCAAATTTCAGGTTCAGCAAAATCATTGATCAGTTTAAATTGAGATGCAGTAGATTCGTCATCATGTTTAAAATGCAAATATTGCAAGAAAAATCCTTCTGGCATTTCTTATTTCATTGCAAACCTAGTTTTCCATGATTTTTAGCAAATTTTGGGTTGAGCAAAATCTTTAATCAATCTATTTTGAACTGCACCAAATTTCTCACCATGTCTAATACAGCAAATGTTGCAAAAAATACTTCTGCCGCTTCTTATTTCATTACAATACTAATTTTCCACGAGTTTTTGCAAATTTTAGGTTCAGCAAAACCATTGATCAGTTTAAATTGAGATGCAATAGATTCCTCATCATGTTTAAAATGCAAGTATTACAAAAAAAATCCTAGTTTTCCATAATTTTTTGCTAATTTTGGGTTGAGCTAAATCTTTAATCAAGTCAATTTGAACTGCAGCAAACTTTGTTCAGCAAAGTCATTGATCAGTTTAAATTGAGCTGCTGCAGATTCATCATCATGTTTAAAATGGAAATACTGCAAAAATTTTGATTAAAGTAGAACTTCCAAGTCTGTTAATTTGAGCTGCATTACGTTCCTCTTTATTTATAGCAGTAAATATCAAAAGAAAATTATGTTTGTCATTTCCTTTTTCTTTGGAAACCCAGATTTTCTTCAATTTTTGCAAATAATCATATACCTCGCTATCTATAGCAACAGATATAGACACACAACTACTTTTGCCAGTTCCTATTTTTTTACAAATTCACTTTCCTTAATTTTTACAAGTTTCAATATGAGTAGAATTTTCTATGAACTCTATTTTCACTAGTAATTTAGCGTTAGATTGTTGTCTACTTTTATTAAACTAAAAGTTGGTCAGTACTGAGGTCCAATACTGATCTCATTTTCGTAATTACAGAAGAACATGTATCAGTTTTTTTAGATTTTACAGTTCTTGGTTCGTCTGAAGACGCATGGCTAAACCCGAATGTTTCTAGTTCTAAGTCTAGTATTAGTTCTAGTTATACACTAGCACTATCACTGGAACTAACACAAGACCTAGAACTAGAATCATTCGGGTTTAGCCGTCTTGAGAGACGTGCGGCTAAACCCGAATGTTTCTAGTAGGGCTCGGAATTTTACAAATTTAAATATTCGAATAGTCGTATAATTTTCAATTCGAATAGTCGAATAATTCGAATATTTATTAATATTCGACTAGTGGAATAGTTGTCGACTAGTCGAATTTTTCAAATATTCGGATAATTTGATTAAAAACGTATAGTACTAATTTTTCTGAATTTTAGGAGAAACAAATAAACAATTAAGAATATGTTTTTTCCTCATTAAGTTAAAAATTAATTCAACATTAAAGAGAAAAAGAAAAATACCTATACCTATTAATATATTAAACGTGAATGACAACATTAACGTACTACAATACAAAAAGTTGATTTAAGCAAGTTCTATAAGTAAATATTTTCTGTATAAACAAAACAAGATGAGACATTAAAAAAAAGAATGGATCAAAAAATTGTATCAAATGAAGTAAATTATTATTTTTTTAACGAATGTTCAAATAGTCGACTATTCAAATATTCGACTTTTCTGCTAATAAATTATGAAAACTATTCGAATACGATTCCGAGTCCTAGTTCAAGTGGCAGTGCTAATTAGCATAAGATATTATTATATTTTATTTTTGGACTAAAATTAGAACTAACACAATTTTCCTAGTGTAATTTTTGCTTAAAACCGACCAATGGCAACCCTTCTTTTTGGCGCTTCAATTTAAAAACACTCCTAACAGGTGAAATGTCAAATAATTTAAAAAATTATTTTGAAATTTTTATTTTTATAAAAATTCTAAAAAGGAAATATTATGCATCCTTTCTTAATTGCACACTTTTTATAAAGAAGACTAATTTGTAATAATTTTATACACATTTACCAGTGAAAATTTGGGTATTATAAAAATTTGGTTGTTTCTTAGGAACATTTTAAAACGAAAATTCATAAAATATAAACAATAAAATACTAAAAATGATTTGTAACTTACAAATTCGGTGTTAATACACATTAGACACTTAGAAGTGTCTAATTTTGGTATTATTTTTAAGATAACTTAATAAATTGAATTAAAACTCACTTAATTAAAGATACATATCATTTTTAGACAACGCACAATAAATATTATTTACAAGTTTCAATCAAATAAAACAATAAAAATGAATTGTACAAATTCTTTTGTAGCATTTAACTCCTAAATTAATTTTTTCACACACTTTATCCTTACCGCCTAGAAAAAAAATACTAAAAAACTACTAACAACATGATGTTTTAGCTGGTTCTGCTTCAACAAGATTAAAATCCATTCCATTAGGTCTTGCAAAACCCGTTTTAATCCCTTCCCAACCATCCTCTACTTTATATTCTCCACTTAAAATCCTATTATAAACCTCTTGTGTAACAGATCTAAAAGCTTCTTCCACATTTGATCCGTTTTTAGCGGACGTCTCCACGTGAAACATCCCATTTGCATCCGCGAAATTTTTTGCTTCCTCTTTCGATACTGCTCTTTGACCACCGTTACTGACTAGATCTAATTTACACCCGATAAGTGCAAAAACGGGTCGATGTGGTTCAATGTGACGTCTTGCTTCGGACATCCACACTGGGATGTGTTCGAAACTAGCACGATTACAAACATCATAAACTAAAAGGGCACCCACCGAGTTGCGATAATACGATTTTGTGATTGAACGAAATCTTTCTTGTCCGGCAGTGTCCCATAGTTGTAATTTAATACGAGTACCATCTTTTACTTCGATTAAACGTGCGAAAAAGTCTACTCCAACAGTCGGGTCTGATAGCTAAAAATAAATGTTTTATGTAATCAAAATTGTAATAATTAATTTAATGATGTTGTTTATGTATTTTCGAATTTTAAATTAATATTTTATTTATAAAGTTAATTGTTGTAACGAAAACTTAATTGTTTATCGAATAACGCGAACTCACCTCCGCAAATTTGCCGTCAGTAAAATACTTCAACAAAGAACTTTTTCCGACTGTGCTATCTCCAATTAAAATCAGACGAAATTGATAATCGAAAATTGGTTCAACCATTTTGCAATCAGCTTTACATATCAACGAAAAAATGATTTTTTTAGAAAAATGTTTCTTATTGACATCTCAACTGACAAGTTGACTCATTGTTTGGGTACAGAGGGCGCGTTCAACAATCAGCTGTTGTTTAGAACGAAACTTTAGATTACGATCGAGGTCTTTTATTGCAACTTTCACCTACGCCTTAACTATTTGAGTTTCGCGTATTTCAAGTTTTGAATAATTACTGCGCAATTGGTGCGCATACTTCGATAAGGTTCGTTAAATCATAATTTTATTTTTATTATAGGTCGGTAAAAAAGAAAACCAATATTTTGTTAGATTATAACCTATCTTTATTTTATGTCGATAAAGTCCATTAAGTAAACATCACTTAAAAAGCAATATACAAAAATATAAAATAAATTAAAATTAATAAATATTAAAATATAAAGCGAAATATTAAGTTATAATTATATTATTGTTAGGTTATCATGACTCGGTTACCATGGTGATTAAGATCAAAATATTGCAGGTGCTTGTCAAAATTGAAATTGAATTTAACTTTTTTTATAAGGAAAAAGTCTTATTTAATTGGTTTAAAAGGCTGTATTTAACTCAAAATTGGTACATCTAGGGTATTATAAACAAGGTAAGTGGATTAAATAAAAAAAGAAAATTTAATTAATTTCTCTTAATTAGAATCGACTTAAATTAATTACAATTAACGAATTTGTTATGAATGCGAAATAATCGTAAAGAATTCGAATTGTTAATTGATAAAAAATCGGAATAAAATTTTATTATTTTAAGGTTATCCAACATGACTTGGTTACCATGGTGATTAAGATCCAAATATTGCAGTTGCTTGTCAAAATTGACGTTGAATTTAATAAAAAATACATAATTATTTGGATTTAAAGGTTGTGTTTAATTCAAAATGAGTAAATGGATGAAATTATAAGCAAGGTAAGTGGATTAAATCATTACATCAACTAAAATGTACAAGAATTTAGGGTTAAATAATAATTAAAACTAGAACTAACACTAGACCTAGAACTAGAAAGTTTTAGGTTTAGCCGGGCGTCTTAGACAAGAACTTAGAAAAGTCAACTTATCAACTTCATAAAAAATTCTTTAAAATGAGTCCAAACTCGACATATTTAACTTTAATATTAATGGAATTACAATCACTTCCAGTTTGAAACGTCAACGTCAATTTTGACATTTTTGTCATATTCATTAAAAAACCTTTAAAATGAGTCCAAAGATGACGCACTTATCTCAAAAAATAAAACAGTTAGAATAATAAACATTAAACCTGAAGTTAGCAACAATGAAGATAGCAATTTAATAATTTCTTAATTAAAATTAAGAATATGTCAAAATGACGTTGACATTTCAAACCGGAAGTTGCTTATATCTCGAGTAATATTGGAATTAAACTTATCATGTTTGGACTCATTTTAAAGGATTTTTCACGACGATTACAAATATGTCAAAATTGACGTTGATATTCTTAATGTACTGAAGACGCACGGCTAAACCCGAAAGTTTCTAGTTCTAGGTCTAGTGTTAGTTCTAGTTTTAGTTCAATAAAAATATACAACATAGATTTAAACTGCATACTATGTATAACAGTACATAGTTATACATAGTTATTAGTTAAAAGCAACATGCTAAAAATTCAACATTTTCTAATTTTACATAAGACTACTTTTTCTCTTATGTTTCTCAATGTTCTGCCACGAACAAGTTTCCATTCGCTGCCTAATCTATTAAAGTGTTTGCACTATTTAATATATCATCAATATTGAGCGGTATTGGATCCTCTCTACTAGTGCTGTCTTGGCTGTTATTATTGTCTAGAAGAACATCTTCGTCAGTAATTAACTTATCGGAACGTTTATTTGCTCCTATAGCCCAATCATATATTTCATTATCGTCCAACACTGTCTCATGTTGTCCTGATCATGAAAATCATCGTCCATCGAATCAGCCGTAGATGTTTTCAACCACTCAGGATAACGGATTGTTTAGTATCAGTCCATGATGCCGATATTAAAAACACAACATCTTTCAGTAACAATTTTTTGAATTTACTGCCAATGTCTCCATTCATCGCCAACAAAGTACACAGTAGCTTTCTTCTGTATGTCGATTTCATTGATCTAATTATTCCTTGATATAAAGGCTGTAAGATTGTTGTAGTATTTGGTGGAAAGAAGAGAACTGTAAAGTTTCCATCCACCAATGTCAGCTCTTCTACAGTTTCGTGGCCATTCTTTAATGCGTTTTTCGAAAATTTATAGTAAACATCGGCATTTTTAACAGGAATTTTTGGCTTTTCCAATAATTAATAGTGGAAGTTTATGGTTACCAGTTGCATTAAGACTTGGTATAATTGTTATCCTTTCTTTTGAATTTTTTCTACCTGGAGTCCTTTCTTCATCTTTCATCACCAATGTTTAATAGTTTAAATTCTTATAAACTAATCCTGTCTCATCGGTATTATAAGTTTGTTGAAGATGTAAATTTAGAAGATTTATTTTTTTCACGAAAACTTTCAATGAACCCAGGAACAGCTGAATGGTTTGGGGAAAGTTTTTCTTCGCTAATTATTAATAATCTTATGACGTCTTTTAAATTTTTTTATCCAACCTAGATTGGCTTGAAATTTTATGCTTCAATTAAAAGTTTTATGAAATTTGATAACTTTCATTCCTAAATTATCGTCAGTAATAGTGTTATTCTTAATTCTTTCATTTAAAAACTAAGTATATAACCATCTTTCAATATCCGGAACCAGTACTATTTTTAATTTTTATTCAATCCTAGGTCAATCCTATACAATTCTGGTCCTCCAGCTTGGGAGTTAAGGCACATCACCAGCAACCCAATACTTGTAAAAGAAAAATTATTTAAAGCTTCCAATATTTTCAACAATCCTTGCAATTTGATGGATAAATGGTAATCGAAATTGGTACGAAGACGGACTTTTAGATTGGTAATATGGAATACACAGAGTATAACACAAAAACAAATAGAGATGATAGACTGACCGAAAGGCACTGAGGAACTAGAACACTATTTTTGTATTTGGTCAGATGTCCATAAATCAAAAAGAGCCGCAAAAGGAGTTGCTGTCCTGATTAATAAAAACCAAATAAAATGCATAAAACATGTTCAATTGTCTCCTCGTTCTCCGCACATAGTCAGAATTCAACATCGTCGGCTAGACCCAACAAATTGATGTATGTCTTTAATCGGCAGTGTCCAATAAAACTGAACTTTAATGCTGCTACGAGTAAGTCCTAAAATATTCCCGGGTTTCATAGTGGTGGTATAAATAACTTAACTTGTCTCATTCCAGAAGAACCCTTCAGCCCACAGTCCAATCCTATGTTTGGCCATCACAAATGATATATCAATTGCTGGCTCTGACCCTACAAACTCTTTAGCTCTGCCCTCTCGTGCTAGCTCATCTGCTTCATTGCTAGCAACCCCAGAATGACCTGGGACCCAGATAAGAGAAACTTTATTATCACAACTCAGTGTGTTTAAAGTTCTTTTACCAGATCATTAACCAGAGCCACCTGGAGAGCGGCTTGACTGTCTGAGAAAAATCGTACTGTCATTTCTCTCAAGAGATCAAGGATTTTAATACCTATGTCAATAGCAAATACGAGGCTGTAAGCGTGAATAATCCGAAGTGTCTGGCTCCTGCCCCGACCCATTCTGGCGTTTTTGATTCATCTGTGAATATGCAAATATCTGCCTGAATCAAAGAGTTTTCATTTTCGATCCAGGACTGCCGTTCAGGTCGTACAATCTGACATCGAGCATTAATCATTGATAGTGATCCCGCTAAATCTGATGGCATTGATAGCACAATATCAGTGCTTATAGTGTCTTCCGCGGTAGGACATGTCGGAGCAGTTTTGAGCATATTGCTTAAACATATAGATGGTAGTTCTAGCCACTTTCTCTATATGCAAATGCAAATGAGATAGGAGAAGCAGAACATTCATTGCAGGGGTTGGCTTTGTGCTTATCGCACTAGAGATTTCCTGATAACTGAAGTCTGTCGGATTTTCCTATACCAGGCTGCTGCTCCGCATGTGATCATTGGTCACATAGAGCTAGTACAAAGACTACGACAAATCCACAAGGATGTGTAAAACTCCAAAGTTCTAAATTAATCATACTTATGAATGATTTTCTAACAGCAAACTGACTTTTAAAACCAAGTTTTTAATATAATTTCGCCCCAAACCACTTACGGTAAGATCCTTAGGGATTTGACGACGTAGGAATGAATGATTTCTTCTTGTTAGTTTCGATCGATTTACATTTCGTAGTGCTTTGTTAACTTTACCTATCTTCTTTTAATTCCGCACTACGTATTGTGTAGTAGAGGTGCTGCGCTTCATTATTTTTATGATTTTAAGTAAAGATTTTCATTTTATATGAAATATCACTTTCTACCCACTTCGAATTTTCTTATTTTTTGAAACAACCAATGCTTAAAATCTTGTATAACTGCAATTATCTACACAAAAATACAATCTTGCGACCTGTTCGAATACGATTTTTGCTGTCAACTGTTAATAAAATGCTTTTTCTCGCACAATTATCGAACTGTATATATAACCAAAACATCCACTTTTCCTTTTACTCTTCTTAAGTGAAATAAATCATCAAAAATATTTGAAATTTCTATTATCATTCTTGTGTAATTCGTGATTTTCTAATTTTTCGGTGTAAATACGGATTTTGACATTATAAATTTGACATTTGACAACCAACTTGAAATTGCATCTTAATTCAGAACTACCAACCTTTAATTTTAATTTAATTTAAATAACACCGACGGATTTCTAAATTACAAATAATTTTTTAATTTAATTTGATGATTTTTATCTTATTATTTCATTATTTATATTTTATAACTTTTCGTTTTAAAATTTTTAAAAAAAAAAATCTAAATCTATCATTTTCCCCGTTACTATGGGAACGAGACAGCTTTAATCGACTTAAATTTCGAGGTGCTTTGTTAACTTTATTAGATTTTGAAGTTTTTTGAAAAAACCATTCCTTAACAATCAAAATGGGAACAAAACACAATTAAAAATCTTTTATAACAGCAGTTATTTACACAAAAATACAATCTTGCGACCTGTTCGAATACGATTTTTGCTGTCAACTGTTAATAAAATGCTTTTTTTCGCACAATTATCGAACTGTTTATGTAACCAAGACATCCACTTTTCCTTTTACTCTTCTTAAGTGGAATAAATCATCAAAAATATTTGAAATTTCTATTATCATTCTTGTGTAATTCGTGATTTTCTAATTTTTCGGTGTAAATACGGATTTTGACATTTTAAATTTGACATTTGACAACTAACTTGAAATTGCATCTTAATTCAGAACTACCAACCTTTAATTTAATTTTAATTTAAATAACACCAACGGATTTTTAAATTACAATTAATTTTTTAATTTAATTTGATGATTTTTAATTTATTCATTTTATTTTATTATTCATTTTATTTCATTATTTATATTTTATAATATCATTTTTGTATAATTCGTGATTTTCTAATTTTTCGGTGTGAATACGGACTTTGACATTATAAATTTGACATTTGACAACCAACTTGAAATTGCATCTTAATTCAGAACTACCAACCTTTAATTTAATTTTAATTTATATAACAATTATTTTTTAATTTAATTTGATGATTTTTAATTTATTATTTCATTATTTACATTTTATAACTTTTCGTTTTAAAATTTTCCTAATAAAAAATTCTAAATCTGTATCATTTTCCCCGTTACTATGGAAACGAGACATGCGCTGATAACCTTAAAATAGGGGTTGTGCCCCACCCCTTCGCCTTTTTTCAATAACACGCGAAATGTGACGAAATGCAAGAAAAAACTATGGAAAATGGAAATGATTTTTGTAATAAAATAGGTAACCAATTAGCGGAATTAGGAAAATGGTAAAAAATCGTTATAATTTTTTCATGATTTTAACTCAAAAATTTTTTTTTGTAGGAAAGTGTGGCAAAACATCATTTTGGGTCAAATTCTATCACTTTTATTGGTCATTTCCAACACAATTCTTCATTACGTTAACACCCCCCCGATTAATGTTTTACCAACAGGGCAAAATTTCCCACATTACATGTTTTTGTGTTCGGTTTATACAAGTTGGTTGGCATTTCGTAGAGGCGATCACGGATTAATCTCAATTATAAAAGCTCGTGGATGGAGATATTTACTTTTATGTTTAATTGACGTCCAAGCAAACACTTTATTAAGTACAGCTCATCAATTTACAACATTAACTTGCGTTCAAGTAAGTTTGTAAAAAAAATAATCCTAAATAAACATCGTTAATTTTTTTATAGTTATTGGGCTGCGTTGCAATTCCTGTAGCTTTAGCACTAAGTTGTTTGGTACTTGGAGTAAGATTCCGAATGGTACATATAATCGCAGTTTCGATTTGTCTTATTGGTGTAGGAGGTTTAGTTTTGGCTAATATCGATGATAAAAAAATGGATGGAAAGAACCAATTAGTCGGGGATATGTTGTGTTTAGGTGGAGCGGTTTTATTCGCCATTGTAACTGTTCTTCAAGAATTATCGGTTAAAAATACGGATGTTGTTGAGTATTTGGGTTTGTTGGGGTTATTTGGGAGTGTTGTGAGTGGAATACAAATGTAAGTTTAACAAATTTAAATTATTTTTGATTAATTTGATTTTTTTAGGTTGTTATTAGAAAAACAAACCATCTTAAACACATCTTGGTCTGACGCGAGTGTCTTATTAGGGACCTTAACGTTGTGTCAATTTATTTATTGCACTCTTTCGTCCATATTTTTACTTTACATGGGTAACACAGCGCTGCATCTATCGTTATTAACCGGAAATTATTACACACTCATGATAGGAATGTTGTTATTTAATTATAAAGTAATTTTTGATTTTTACTGCTTAATACTATTTCTATTGACACTTCACGAAATACTTATTCCTACCGCGACTGGTCAAATTACCGGCTTTTAACACAACCACTATATTCTAAACTATAAGTAAATAATAGTCAATTTTATGTAATGTCATGTTGTCACTTTTCAGTTTCGCCAATTTTGGTTATTATGACAATTTTCGTTTTTTTAAACAGAAACAACCACTGATTATTCGCTTATTAAATTTGTTATTTTTTTCTGATTACAAAAATATGCGGTTATATAGGTTTATTTCTTATTGTTTTAGAATAAAGCTAAAAATAAACTTTTCTTGTGTCATAAAAGAAATTAAATTTACAGTTTCCTGTAAATTACGATAAATTATTCTGCTAAAAATTTATATAAAATTTACTTTATTTTCTAATATGTAACATGTTAAACTTTTCGTAATCCATCTTAAAAACAGAATTTTTAATTTGACACTTCAGAAAATTTTTGAATACAAACAAATGTTGCTATAATTTGTTAAGTCATTTAATAATAATATTAAATATTAATAAAAAATGTGAAATAATGCAATCTATTCCAACTTTCGTGTAAAACATATNAAAATTATTTGTAATTTAGAAATCCATCGGTGTTATTTAAATTAAAATTAAATCAAAGGTTGGTAGTTCTGAATTAAGACGCAATTTCAAGTTGGTTGTCAAATGTCAAATTTAAAATGTCAAAATCCGTGTTAACACCGAAAAATTAGAAAATCACGAATTAAACAAGAATGACAATAGAAATTTCAAATATTTTTGATGATTTATTTCACTTAAGAAGAGTAAAAGAAAAAGTGGATCTCTTGGTTACATATACGTTCGATAATTGTGCGAGAAAAAGCATTTTATTAACAGTTGAGAGCAAAAATCGTATTCGAACAGGTCGCAAGATTGTATTTTTGTGTAAATAACTGCTGTTATAAAAGATTTTTAATTGTGTTTTGTTCCCATTTTGATTGTTAAGCAATGGGTTTTTCAAAAAACTTCAAAATCTAATAAAGTTAAGAAAGCACTACGAAATGTAAGTCGATTAAAGCTGTCTCGTTTCCATAGTAACGGGGAAAATGATACAGATTTAAATTTTTTTTTATAAAAATTTTAAAACGAAAAGTTATAAAGTATAAATAATGAAATAATAAATTAAAAATCATCAAATTAAATTAAAAAATTATTTGTAATTTAGAAATCCGTCGGTGTTATTTAAATTAAAATTAAATCAAAGGTTGGTAGTTCTGAATTAAGACGCAATTTCAAGTTGGTTGTCAAATGTCAAATTTAAAATGTCAAAATCCGTGTTAACACCGAAAAATTAGAAAATCACGAATTACACAAGAATGATAATAGAAATTTCAAATATTTTTGATGATTTATTTCACTTAAGAAGAGTAAAAGGAAAAGTGGGTCTCTTGGTTATATATACAGTTCGATAACTGTGCGAGAAAGAGCATTTTATTAACAGTTGATGAGCAAAAACCGTATTCAAACAGGTTACAAGTTTGCACACTGCAATACGCAAATGGCGTATATTGTGATATTGGTTGCATACTTGCAATGATGACGTCGAGTACGATAATTAATTAACACACTGTATATGGTCCTAAAGACAAACTCTTCCAGCGGAACTGAAGGAGCTCTCGTTTCATCTTTTCCCAAATAAAGAAACCCGTTTATTGCATATTTGGTATTTACATCGGATGCTAACCAGAATTTGATATTATATTATTAATACTTTGCATTTTTTCATAATATTCACTTATTACATAGATCTCATGTCGCAACAATTTTTCTATCATTATTTTTTTGAACTTTTCAATGTTCAAAGCTTTTAATTTTGGTGAGAGTACATTGTACAGATGATAGTTGTGTATATTTGCGTTCTTGAGTACATGTTCTTTTTCTGTATGTATGTAATTTAAACATGGTGGTATTGTTAGTATTTTTAGTGCCTTGAAAATCGTTCAACAACTCTCATTTGGACCCAATTTTGCAAGTATTCTAACGGCTTTTTTTTTATCTATAAATATGACCTCAATATCGTTTGAAGCACCACATGTAAGAATACCATAAGTTGCTATACTGTGAAAGTATGCAAAATACACACTTTTTGTTTCTTTAATCGGTAAAACCCTTGACATCACTCTCAGGCAATACAAGGATGTTGACAAATTTTGTATTATTTGTGCTATATGTTCTTTCAACGCTAAGGTCGAAGAAAGTGTTAAGAAAGGATAAAGCTAAGCGACAATCACGTCATACAATTTCAAATCCGATTTGCATCATACGTCTAAGAACCGACTTAGATACGACACTTAAATATACCAAGAAATTCTACTATAGAAAAAATATATATAGAATTTAAGTCTAACTATTTTCCGCCCCTGCCATCTTCAGAGACTCTACACTGAGAGAAATGGATTGTACTATGCACTAAAAATATATTATAAGGTACAATACTTTACTACGAAAAGTGACAGCGAGACGAGATTGTATCCAGTACAATAAATATAATGAATATAATACAATGAATTGCTGCATGTATAATATTTTTATAATATTTTAACTTTTAATTTTGACATATTTGTCATTTACATAAAAAATCCTTTAAAATGAGTCCAAACTCGACATATTTAACTTTAATATTAATGGAGATACAATTACTTCCGGTTTGAAACGTCAACGTCAATTTTGACATATTTGTCATCTCCGTAAAAAAACCTGTAAAATGAGTCCAAACAAGACGTACTTATCTTAAAAAACAAAAAAGTTAGAATAAAAAGCATTAAACCTGAAGTTAGCAACAATGAAGATAGTAATTTAATTTTTAAATATTAATACCAACCTTAATTTTTGATTTTTTTTATTACTACTATATTTTTGTTTTTGTGACAAATATTAAGACATTTTATGAAAATTAAGAATATGTCAAAATGACGTTGACATTTCAAACCGGAAGTTGTTTATATCTCGAGTAATATTGGAATTAAACGTATCATGTTTGGACTCATTTTAAAGGATTTTTCACGACGATTACAAATATGTCAAAATTGCCGTTGACATTCTTAACCGGAAGTTGACCATAATTTCATTAATATTGACGATAAATATGTCGTGTTTGTACTCATTTTAAAGGATTTTTAATGAAGATTATAAATAAGTCAAAATTGAGGTTGACATTTTAAACGTGAAGTTAGTTATCATATAATAGAAGTTTTGTAGCTGAAGTTAATCTAGTGAGCATCTTTTGATTGAACTTATTGACTTTTCTGTTTCCATGGTGTTACATATCGACTTCTTATTGGCGTTTTGAAGATGTCCTATCCTATCTTGTTCCATCTTCCGAGGAACTTGTCTGCTTAGGTGATTTTAACATCAACGGCTTAGATGTTGATGGCTTTTATGGTAATCGATTTATTCCTATTAATATTACTAGTCCAACACGGATCACCCTTTCTTCCGCTACCTTGATTGATTTTATAATCTTAAATGTGGATGCTCCAATTTATATGAATATGGAGTCGCTGATCATTCACTTGTTTCTGTTAAGAGTATTACTTATACAGATTTTAAGGATTTCAACTCGGAAGCTTTTCTGGACCATCTGCGTGCTGTTCCTTTAATTATCATATTATTAATCTTTTCAATATATATGCACTTTTCAAGACTGTTGTTTTACGTAAGAATTATCGCCCTTGGGTTACTGACAATATTAGGCTGCTTATGTAGCTGATGGATGAAGCCTGGGAAGCCGAAATCGATCGTGCGCTGCAATCCATTAAAACCAATGCAGTTGGAAGTGATGGCATTAGCGTAAAGATGTTGCCCTGTGATTGTTCCGTATTTGCGCCATATTGTCAATCTTTGTCTTGAGCTGGGTGTCTTTCCTGATCAATGGTAGACTGCCTTGGTGTCTCCCATCCCGAAATGCAGTACTAAATGATCTTCGGCCTATTAGCATCTTAAATGTTTGCTCTAAGGTAGTAGAAAGGATTGTGGCTGTAAGGATTTGGGATCATCTTCATACTTTTAATTTACTTCTATCTACTCAGTCTGCTTTTCGTCCTGTTTACAGGTATACTACAGCTCTTCTGAATGTGACCAATGATATCTTGCATGAATTGGATGACGGAAATGTTACGACTCTCATCTTAATTGACTTTTCTAAGGCGTTTGACACCCTCCATCATTCGACTTTACTTGCTGTGCTTCATTATGTTGGTTTCTCCCCGTTAGCTATCGATTTTTTCAAAAACTATTTTTTACATCGTTCGCAAATTGTTAAATTTCAGAGTATTTTGTCGAAGAGAGGTTATATTACTTCAGGTGTACCTCAAGGATCAATCTTGGGACCAATACTATACCTAATTTACACTATTAATTTCTGTTCCAATCTAAAGCATTGCAAAACTCACATGTATGCTGATGATACTCAAATATACCTCGGTTTTGATGGGAGCAGTGTTGTTAAATACCCGGGTATTTATTTTCAAGGGAAAATTCTCTGGATATATACCCGGGGATATTTACCCAAGATGGGTATTTAGAGGTATTTATAAAATTTGATTTAAATTGAGTTGATGGCAGGTATGCAAGTACTTCAAGAATGCAGAGTCCATTATCGATACACCAAACTTATTTATAACATTTGCAAGAATGCTATAATGACGGTAAAATTGCATGAAAGTACTGACCGAATACCCATTGGGCGTGGGGTAAGACAAGGCGATATAATGTTGAACTCAAATTGTTCATGACAGTCCTGGAGAGTGCATTTAAACAACTGGATTGGACCCAAAACGGTATAAACATTGATGGCAATACCTAAATGATTTGGGTTGCGCGGACGATATAGTTCTTATTTCGGATAGCCTTGGAGAGATAAAACTGATGCAGAACGTATACAGGAGGCGTGTGCAACAGTCGGGCTAAATATCAACAAAATTTAGGACAAATCTTGTTCCAAGCTCTAACATCAATATTGATGATAATGAATACTTCTATCTTGAATACTTTCGATGGTATGTCATTAATCCCTGATGCCTTTCCATGTTTTGACGCAGTGATTGCGTTTTGAACCTCACTAATTGATATAGGTTCCATGATAGACTGCTGTCTATTTCCAAATCAGTTTCTATGCTTAATAGGTTTCGAAAATAATTTTTCCAAATGTCATTCATTTCACTATCACATATTATTTTTCCTGTTCCATCTCAGCATAGAGCTGTGTGCGATTTGTGCCTTTGTCTTAACTGTCAAACAAATTTATACACATTCCTGGTGTTATTAGCTTTAAAGTGTACATATATTTCGGGAAAGTTTATATTTTCACTACCGACCATTCTCGTTTATGTAATACTCTTCGAAAATATTTAACGATTTCTTTAATGCTTGAAAAACAACTTTGAATGTCCTGAATTGAGTATAAGTCTAATATTAACGACTAAATTCAGTTTTTGTGCTTCATTAATTCTTGTTGTTTGATTTTTTTCTAGTCATATTGCACTTCCATCAAATCCAAGATTCCAAGATCCAGGAGATTGTTGATTTCCAATTGAGAATTAAGTAGTTCGTTTAAGATCTTATGATTCTTCTTCTTGTATTCAGTTTGTAACCGGTTTTTTACGCATCATTCATGGTGTTTCATTAGAGCTGGAAATCCAACTTCCTGGTCTTCCGAGATCTCTTTCTAGCTAATCTTTGGTCTCTTGCTATCTTAATCAGCCAGGTTTCTTCCATTCGTTGGAAGTATTCATTAAATTTTTTTATTTTTCCCCTAGCAAATCTCATGACATATCCGAATCCACAAAATTCTCTTACAATTTTGTTCCTAACTCTATCTCTTCTTGTCTTTTCCACTATTGTTCTTGAAGTAATCATCTCAGTTGGTTCGCATCGCAGCCGTATGAAAGTGTGTATCGAAAGATAATAATCAAACAAACGAACTAAACAGAAGGATGATACTCGCATGGGCAGCCTACAGGAAACTTAGAGACATCTTCATAAGCGATATTCCTATATATTTGAAAAGAAAGGCTTTCAATCAATGTGTGGTTCCACCTTTGGTTATGACATACGGTTCTGAAATTTTAACATTAACGGTGGACATTACCAGGAGGCTCAAAGTAATGCAAAGAAAGATGGAGAGGTCGATGCTGGGTGTAACCCTGATTGACCACATACAAAATGAAGACCTACGAAGAAGAACTGGCGTAAATGATGCGGTCAACATTGTGGCAAAGCTCAAGTGGAACTGGGCGCATTATCGTTAACGCCCATTTCATCATGTTCCTCTACATTTTTGTCCGAATCTGTTATATTTTTACTTGTATCACTTTTATATGTACTGTTTGGGTATTTACCCTGGGCCGGGGTAAATACCCAGATAAATACCCATTTTATAAATACCTACCCGCTGGGTATTTACTCAACGCCCATCACTGGATGGGAGAGACTTGGGTATGTCCGAACTTCGAATTAATTCTGATCTTAAATTATTGCTTTAGAACGTCAAGCGCCATTGTTTATCTATAAATGCATTAAAGTCCCAAACTTCCGCAATCAAAGCAAATTTATCGATTTGTAAAAGTTGTATTCGTTAATTTCTGTTGTTGAATCGAATAAACTTCATAATTTCCGTAAAGTTATTTCTGCTTAGCATTTTTTTCGCCCACTTTTTGTTCCAGCATTTTTTCGAGGTGTGATTTTATTTATTTATATAGTAAATGATAAGCCAATAACCACAGAGAGAACTATAAACATTTGTACAAAGAAAATTGTAATCGCAATATCAAAACCGTTCAATTGACTAGTCTTGGTAGGAATAAAAAGTGTTAATTCTCACTAAGTAATCTTTTCTTTTAGTTACACGCATTATATTTCTTATCGTTCGTTCTAACAATGACTGGAGTTTTTATTTATTCGATAAGACAAACACCCATCGGATCTCATTCGAGGAGATACACCCAAAATAATCGGTAAGTTCGCTTCGTATCAAAATTTAACCAATTAATTTTATCGTTTTAGCTCTGAATGTCAAATTAGAGAGCATATAATATCGACAAGTCCTGAAAATACGAGCGAAATGGTCTCGACGTTTAGCACGATGAATAGCGGCGATACATTTCCGTTAAGTTTAAGCACAAATACAACTTTTACGTCGTTTTATGGGAGCCACGATGTTCTAAATAATAGTTACATAACCACGACCACATAAAAGAATCAAAACGCACTTAATGATAACAACTTTTGGACTTTTCTATAAATCTAAACGTTTCCTTGCAGCAATAAAAGTGATTATTTAATAAATGACTGACTTGAAATACAAGAAATTTTTACATCGAACATTTCAATAACAAATTTTATCGGCACTATATTATTATAACAATTAAAAATAAATTTAATCAAAAAATTATTTAGTTTTAATTTAATGCCACCTATTGGGTGAAATAAAATTTATCGGTATTACAGTTTCCTTTAAATTTTTTTTTGATACAGACAGGTGGTCTCAAAAGCAACAAGTTGTCAATAATAATCTAACTGGGAAGTCCTTGAAAAGCTCCTGAAAGCTGGACGGGCGTTTCAGGTCCCGGACGCGAATTAAAACAATGGTGCCAATGTCATGGGTTTGATATCTGAGTCGCGATAAGCTTCCATTTTTAGTATAACACCTTATCCATTACCAGTTAAAGCTAATTTCGACTAAATCGCCATGGATTACGATTATTTAATCAAATTTTTAGCGCTCGGCGATTCGGGAGTTGGAAAAACGAGCTTTTTGTATCAATACACCGATGGTGTTTTTAATGCAAGATTTATTTCAACGGTCGGAATTGATTTTAAAGAGAAAAGAATGGTGAGAAATTTAAATTTTATTTTGAAATAATTTTTAAATCTTTTCCGTTAAGCTTTATCAATCGAAAGGAAGAACCCATAGGGTTCATTTACAACTTTGGGACACAGCAGGACAAGAAAGGTAATAACTCAATAAATAATTTTTAAATTTAATATTATTTTTTTAGATTTCGAAGCTTAACAACAGCTTTTTATAGAGACGCGATGGGTTTTATATTAATCTTTGATTTAACCAGCGAACAAAGCTTTTTAGAAATAAGAAATTGGGTCGAACAACTCAAAGTAAAAATATTTTAGATAAAAAAAAATTTTTTTGATTAATTTTTTTAGTTACACGCATATTGTGACGCCCCTGATGTGATTTTATGCGGAAATAAAGCCGATTTAGAGGATAGGAGGGTAATCCCAGAATGGAAAGCGAGAGAAGTCGCTGAAAAACACAAGTTTGTTTATATAAAAAGCTTCTTTATAACGCTAATTTTGCTTTTATAGTTTAATTTATTTAGAAACTAGCGCAGCTACAGGTCAAAACGTTTCGAGAGCCGTTGAAACCCTTTTAGAACGAGTTATGATAAGAATGGAGTCGGCTGTGGATATGGCAATGCTTCCAGGTCGGCGAGGAAGACCTCGAGATCCAAATGATCCCGATTTAAATCTTTCTCAACATTCCCAACAATGCGCATGTCGATAAATACATATATGTTTCAAAATCAAATATTTAATTTATTAATGTTATTAAAAATAAAGTAATATCTTTGAATGTTAAAAAAATTTCTTAGTTGGTTACTTCCTTAGTTAGTTTACAGTTATATAATTCATAGGTTGGTAGCACTGAGAGCACAATTTTGAGTTAGTTGTCAAATGTCAAACTTTAATTTCTTTTTATTTTGATTTATTTTGTTGATTTTTGAACGGTTTTCAAGATTATAAACAGTTTATTATTAATTATATGTGTTAATATAATTAATAATAAAGTGAGTGAAGGAAGAAGAACAAATAGCGAAATTGTAGGCAGATTTTAAGAAGATAAAAATGATAAACATCAAAATTGTTGATTTTCGAAAATTAACTCAATCATAACTCATAAAATAAAAGCGATGGGGAAAAACTTTTTATACATAAAACCTTAGTAATGGACCATAAAGACTAGATCCATAAAAAGATTGAACCCAATTATTACCATTTTTTATTTATAAGCTCTAAATCGATTAAAATCAAAATTGTTGATTTTCGAAAATTAACTCAATCATAACTCATAAAATAAAACTGATGGGGAAATATTTTTTATACATAAAACCTTGGTAATAGACCGTAAAGACTAGATCCATAAAAAGATTGAACCCAATTATTACCATTTTTTATTTATAAGCTCTAAACCGATTAAACATCAAAATTTTTGATTTTCGAAAATTAATTCAATCATAACTCAAAAACTAATAGCAAAGAAAAAAAACTTTTTATACATAAAACCTTAGTAATGGGCCATAAAGACTAAATCCATAATAAGATTGGACCCAATTATTACCATTTTTTATTTATAAGCTTTAAATCGATTAAACATCAAAATTGTTGATTTTCGAAAATTATCTCAATTATAACTCAAAAACTAAAAGCGATGGGGAAATACTTTTTATACATAAAACCTTAATAATGGACCATAAAGACTAGATCCATAAAAAGATTGAACCAAATTATTACCATTTTTTATTTATAAGCTCTAAATCGATTAAACATCAAAATTGTTGATATCGAAAATTAACTCAATCATAACTCATAAAATAAAAGCGATGGGGAAATATTTTTTATACATAAAACCTTGGTAATGGACCATAAAGACTAGAGCCATAACAAGATTGAATCCAATTATTACCATTTTTTATTTATAAGTTCTAAATCGATTAAACATCAAAATTGTTGATTTTCGAAAATTAACTCAATTATAACTCATAAAATAAAAGCGATGGGGAAATATTTTTTATACATAAAACCTTAGTAATGGACCATAAAGACTAGATCCATAAAAAGATTGAACCCAATTATTACCATTTTTTATTTATAAGCTCTAAATCGATTAAACATCAAAATTGTTGATTTTCGAAAATTAACTCAATCATAACTCAAAAACTAAAAGCGATGGAGAAAAACTTTTTATACATAAAACCTTAGTAATGGACCATAAAGACTAGATCCATAAAAAGATTGAACCTAATTATTACCATTTTTTATTTATAAGTTCTAAATCGATTAAACAGCAAAATTGTAGATTTTCGAAAATTATCTCAATTATAACTCAAAAACTAAAAGCAATGGGGAAATACTTTTTATAATTAAAAATATTTAATGTTCATGTATCTTAGGAAGAGATTCCGTATTCGTAAAATTGTTATTATTTCATGAATGTGTTTTTTCTGAAGGTACGTGATTTTGTCACAATTTTTAGTCATTACGAAAAGATGTAAAATGGGTTGCCTAAAATCAACAAAACAGTTTAAAGTATATAAACCTTTGGCAATTACCTTGTAGATGGCAGTAGGTACCAATTAAAAATTTAAAAAAATAAATAAATAGTATAAAAAATAATTAATTGCTAATTAAATGTTATAAAACGTATTATAAATTGATCAATAATCTTTAGTTGGAAATAACTTGGAAATAACATTTGTTCATGGCCAATTTCTTTTTTAACTACTGAGTTAATAAATATATATATAACAGATAGAAAATTTGTAGGCAATTATGAATGAGCTGACCACAGTCCTTCAATGCATTGTAGCATATTTTATTTTTTTACGCTAAAACTATTACCTTTAAGGAAAAAACTAAAGAGACAAAACAGCAGCAATAATGAAAACAAAATACATAAATAAGATAAGTAATAATAAGCTATTTACAATCAAAATAAATACAATCAATATTATTATACATATACATATATATTTAACTCTTTTCCTTCCATTTTTTTTATTCATTTCATGTAGATAGGTACAAAAAATGAAAATGCATGAATATCGTTGAAATGTAGTATAGTGCGACATCTCTGAATCATTGGCGAAACTAAACCGATTTTTTTATCAATTTTACGAACCCAAGAGATTCGAATCGCCACCTTAAGCATAAGGACACATGGTATCAAGAAACAATGCAACTCAAATCGATTATAGACTACAGTATTACTTAACTAAATTGGACCACGTTATGCATCACTTGACGAAATCAGATTATTAGTTACTAATTTACAAAATATTAAGTAACTTGGGAAAAATTCAAGAATAATGTGGCTTAAAAATCGATGATTTTTTTTAATCAACGTGAAATGACCCAAAAAGCACGTCAAGAAAAAAAGACAGTGCGGAAAAGTGACTAAAACTAAATTAACTTCAGTTATAAAACTTCTATTATATGATAACTATCTTCAGGTTTAAATTGTCAACCTCAATTTTGACATATTTGTAATCTTTATTAAAAATCCTTTAAAATGAGTACAAACACGACATATTTATCTCCAATATTAATGAAGTTATGGTCAACTTCCGGTTAAGAATGTTAACGTCAATTTTGACATATTTGTAATCGTCGTGAAAAATCCTTTAAAATGAGTCCAAACATGATACGTTTAATTCCAATATTACTCGAGATATAAGCAACTTCCGGTTTNAAATTGTTGATTTTCGAAAATTAACTCAATCATAACTCATAAAATAAAAGCGATGGGGAAATATTTTTTATACATAAAACCTTGGTAATGGACCATAAAGACTAGATCCATAAAATGATTGAACCCAATTATTACCATTTTTTATTTATAAGCTCTAAATCGATTAAACATCAAAGTTGTTGATTTTCGAAAATTATCTCAATTATAACTCAAAAACTAAAAGCGATGGGGAAATACTTTCTATAATTAAAAATATTTAATGCTCATGTATCTTAGGAAGAGATTTCGTTTTCGTAAAATTGTTATTATTTCGTGAATGTGTTTTTTCTGAAGGTATGTGATTTTGTCACAATTTTTAGTCGTTACGAAAAGATGTAAAATGGGTTGCCTAAAATCAACAAAACGGTTTAAGTGTGTAAACCTTTGGCAATTACCTTGTAGATGGCATTAGGTTTAAAATTTAAAAAAATAAAAAAATAGTATAAAAAATAATTAATTGCTAATAAAACGTTATAAAACGTATTATAAATTGATCAATAATCTTTAGTTGGAAATAACTTGGAAATAACATTTGTTCATGGCCAATTTCTTTTTTAACTACTGAGTTAATAAATATACAGGGTGTATCTGAATGACTGCAACAAACTTCAAGGGGTGATTCTTTGTAGGCAACTCAAATCGATTATAGACTACAGTATGACTTAACTAAATTGGACTACGTTATGCATCACTTGACGAAATCAGATTATTAGTTACTAATTTACAAAATATTAAGTAACTTTTTTTTTAATCAACGTGAAATGACCCAAAAAGCACGTCAAGAAAAAAAGACAGTGCGGAAAAGTGACTAAAACTAGATTAACTTCAGTTATAAAACTTCTATTATATGATAACTAACTTCAGATTTAAATTATCAACCTCAATTTTGACATATTTGTAATCTTCATTAAAAATCCTTTAAAATGAGTACAAACACGACATATTTACCTCCAATATTAATGAAGTTATGGTCAACTTCCGGTTAAGAATGTTAACGTCAATTTTGACATATTTGTAATCGTCGTGAAAAATCCTTTAAAATGAGTCCAAACATGATACGTTTAATTCCAATATTACTCGAGATATAAACAACTTCCGGTTTGAAATGTCAACGTCATTTTGACATATTCTTAATTTTCATAAAATGTCTTAATATTTGTCACAAAAACAAAAATATAGTAGTAATAAAAAAAATCAAAAATTAAGGTTGGTATTAATATTTAAAAATTAAATTACTATCTTCATTGTTGCTAACTTCAGGTTTAATGCTTTTTATTCTAACTTTTTTGTTTTTTGAGATAAGTGCGTCATGTTTGGACTCATTTTAAAGGTTTTTTTAATGAAGATGACAAATATGTCAAAATTGACGTTGACGTTTCAAACCGGAAGTGGTTGTATCTCCATTAATATTAAAGTTAAATATGTCGAGTTTGGACTCATTTTAAAGGTTATTTTATGAAGATTACGAATATAATAATAAAATTAAAGTTGACATTGACAACTGAAAGGTTTTTTCACAACTAAAGTCGCGTCGTCAAGTGATCTATCTTTTTATTTGTTATGTGTACATTTGGTTGTATAATCCTACATTTTTTTGATTTTAAAATTAATAAATTATAAATTAGTTGTAGTGAAAAGCAGCTCTTATCATCAATACTATTCAACGAACCTTACAATAAACAAACTATCGTATTTTGAACTATTAAAATGAACATAACAAGGCCAATTTCGTTTCTTAATTGTTTATTTTAATTACTATTTAAGTTATAATTGTATTTATTTTTTTTATCTTCGCGTTAAGAAGAAATTCTCAAATAACCCAAAAAAAAAACGTGCCTGGAAAACCAACAACAATAAATTAAATAACCTTATCGTTCACCTTCGTCTAAAAATTTCGCCACAAATCATATAAAACCGAGAATGCAAACTGCTCAATTCCTTAGTTGTTCTTTTACTTTTGTTTGAAGATGAATATACTTTTATGTTTAATTTTAGTGTTAAAAATTGATCAAATTCGTTGTTTTAAACCGCCGAATTTAGTTCTTATTTTAGCTGATGATTTGGTATGTTAAATTTAATTATAATAACGAAATTATTAATAATAAATTAATAAAAGGGTTATAACGACGTGGGATTTCGTGGAAATAACCAAGTAAAAACGCCGAACATCGACGCTTTGGCTTATAACGGGGTGATTTTGGATAATTTTTACACTTTACCAATTTGTACACCATCACGAGCTGCTTTAATGACTGGGAATTACCCGATAAAATCAGGTAAAGATAATTTTTTTATTTACCTTGATAAAACGCAACGTCAAGGTTTATTTTTTTATTTTAAAAAAAAAATTTGGGTCAATACCAAAATAGTTATTACGTAAAATATTATCTTTTTGAATAAGGTTTTCAAGGTTTTCCAATGATGGCGGGCGAAGAACGTCATTTACCATTTAATATGCCAACTTTACCGGAGCAATTACAAAAACTGGGTTATCATACCAATTTAGTTGGAAAATGGCACTTGGGGTATGCTTATAGAAATGTTACCCCAATTTCGCGAGGATTTAACACCCACTATGGATATTACAATGGTTACATCGGCTATTTTAATCATAAAATACGCGAAAAAGAAATGGATGGATTGGATTTTAGGGATAATTTTGAAGTAAATCATCAAGACGACGATTTTTACGCAACAGATCTTTTCACTAAACGATCAATTAAAATCATTAACGATCATAATTACGAAAAAAATCCTTTATTTTTAATGATATCCCATTTAGCGCCACACACCGGGAAAACATTATCTCCAGGTGTTACAATTTTAGAAGAAAAAAACACAGAGGAAATGAACGAAAATTTCGGATACATCAAAGACATTAATAGAAGGAAATATGTTGGTGAGAGAATTAATTAAAAGAAAATGTTCTACGTTAATTTAGATGTTGTAAAGTCTTTAGATGATTCCGTTGGATTGGTTATGGAGGCTTTATCGAATAGGGGGGTTTTAGACGACACTTTTATCCTTTTTATGAGCGATAATGGGGGAATTACCACCGGGCTTCATTCGAATTTTGCCTCAAATTGGCCTTTAAAAGGAGTTAATTAAATATAAAATGAAATAATTAATTAAATCATTACAAAAAAATTTTTTTTAGCTAAAAAATTCAAATTATCAAGGAGGAATTAAAGGAACTGCAATTTTTTATAGCAAACATCTAACGTATAAAAGAAAAAATAATTATAACTTAATGCACATCACAGATTTATTACCAACGTTTTATGCAGCTGGAGGTTTAATTAATTAGTTAATTAATAATCACCCCAATATAATTAATTTCACTTTTAGGGGGTGACACAAAAGATTTGGGGGAAATTGATGGCAAAAATCAATTATTAACCTTGTTATTCAACAAACCAACTACAAGAAAAGAAGTTTTAATCAATATAGATGAAGTTTTAAACGGTTCGGGGATTATTTCGCACGGAGGAAGATTCAAATTAGTTCAAGGTAAAGATGAGCAATAAATAACTAAACTTCCCGATAGCGTTATCTGACAGATAAGTTAATTTGTATTGTATTACAATCTATGGATATTTTTGTTGGCGAGATTATCGGCAGGATAACTTATCGGGTACTTAGCGAATATACGACAGTTATCCGCCAGATATATATGGTTATCAAAGATTTTATACGGAATTTCATATAACTCGCAATATAAGAATGCTGTAACCATAGTTACGAAGCTACTATGCACTTGCACTGTCCCACATAAAATGCAACATAGCTTAATAGTATAGACATTGGGTAGTTTTGCAAAGAAAAAGTTTTGCTTCGAAAAAGGTGAGCCGCACGTCTCTCAAGACTTACTTTCTAGTTCTAGGTCTAGTGTTAGTTCTAGTTTTACAGCAGTACTATCACTAGAACTAGTGTTACTTTTAGTGACAGTGCTAAGTAGCGCTAACTAGTATTAATAGCGTTAGGTTGCTATATATTTCCCTGGAACTAAAATTAGTTCTAGGTCTAGTGTTAGTTCTAGTTTCAGCGCTAGATTGTTGTATATTTTTGTTGAACTAAAAGTGGAACTAATACTAGACCTAGAATTAGATACCCGAATAGTGGTTAGCGTCCGACCAATTCAAAGTTATGAGCATGCGTCTAAATAACGTACACTGTATCCCACCAACACGGTTGAGCACGCCCCAGTAGTATGACATAATCAAATTTTGTATTTGTTTTTAGTTATAACGGTGTTTTTTTTAACATGAATGGATAGGAAATTAAAAATCGTTTAAAATGAACCCAAACACTACCTATTTATCTCCAACCGTTATCGAGATATCTCAATTTTTAGCAAAAAAAAAGTGTCCTTTCATACCCTCGTTGGTAACGCGAAGGTTAATAAAGATCAATTCAGAATTTTTTTTAAATTATAAAGGTATTCTTTTTTTAACATAAATGTAGAGAAAACTAAAAATCCTTTAAGATGAACCCAAACTTGACCTATTTATCTCTAATCGTTATCGAGATATCTTCATTTTTAGCAAAAAAAAGATGGCGATTATTTGACATTTGACAGTTTATAACTTAACTTTTTATTTCTCAACCCAAATATATCATGTTTGGTATCAAATTAAAGCATTTTTGATTCTTATTAAGACCATTTCAATATTTATCAAAAAATCGTTATATTTAATTTTGACATTTGACAGTTTATAACCTAACTTTTTTATTTCTTAATCCAAATGTATCGTGTTTGGTATCAAATTAAAGCATTTTTGATTCTTATTAAGATCATTTCAATATTTATCAAAAAATCGTTACATTTAATTTTGACATTTGACAGTTTCTAACCTAACTTTTCTATTTTTTAACCCAAATATATCATGTTTGATATCAAATTATAGCTTTCTTGATTCTTATTAAGATAATTTCAATATTTATCAAAAAATCGTTACATTTAACTTTGACATTTTCTAACCTTACTGTTTTATTTTTTAACGTAAATGCATCATGTTTGGTATCAAATTAAAGCATTTTTGATTCTTATTAAGATAATTGTAATATTTAACAAAAAATCGTTATATTTAATTTTGACATTTAACAGTTTCTAACCTAACTTTTTTATTTTTTAACTCAAATACGTCATGTTTGGTATCAAATTAAAGCATTTTTGATTCTTATTAAGATAATTTCAATATTTATCAAAAAATCGTTATATTTAATTTTGACATTTGACAGTTTCTAACCTAACTTTTTTATATTTTATCCCAAATGTATTATGTTTGGAATCAATATTTATTAAAAAAAATCATCCTGCATCCGACCAACACGGCTGAGCACGCCCGAGTAGTCAGACATAACCAAATTTTTGTATTACTCGGGTAAAGTCGTATTTGTTTCTTAATAAGGATCAATTAAGAAAAATATTTTAATTATAAAGGTGTTCTTTTTTAACATAAATGGATAGAAAATTAAAAATCCTTTAAAATGAACCCAAACTTGACCTATTTATCTCTAACCGTTATCGAGATATCTTCATTTTTAGCAAAAAAAAGATGGCGGTTATTTGACATTTGACAGTTTATAATTTAACTCTTTATTTTTTAACCCAAATATATCATGTTTTGTATCAAATTAAAGCACTTTTGATTCTTATTAACATCATTTCAGTATTTATCAAAAAATCGTTACATTTAATTTTGACATTTGACAGTTTCTAACCTAACTTTTTTATTTTTGAACCCAAATATATCATGTTTGGTATCAAATTAAAGCATTTTTGATGCTTAATAAGATCATTTCAATATTTATCAAAAAATCGTTACATTTAATTTTGACATTTGACAATTTCTAACCTAACTTTTTTATTTTTTAACCCAAATATATCATGTTTGGTATCGAATTATAGCATTTTTGATTCTTATTAAAATCGTTTCAGTATTTCTCAAAATCATTATATTAAATTTTGACATTTGACAGTTTCTAACCTAACTTTTTTATTTTTTAACCCAAATATATCATGTTTGGTATCAAATTAAAGCATTTTTGATTCTTATTAAGATCATTTCAATATTTATCAAAAAATCGTTATATTTAATTTTGACATTTGACAGTTTCTAATCAAACTGTTTTATTTTATAACCCAAATATATCATGTTTGGTATCAAATTAAAGCATTTTTGTTTCTTATTAAGATTATTTCAATATTTATCAAAAAAATCGTTATATTTAATTTTGACATTTGACAGTTTATAATCTAACTCTTTATTTTTTAACTCAAACATATCTTGTTTAGTATCAAATTAAAGGATTTTTGATTCTTATTAAGATCATTTTAATATTTATCAAAAAAACGTTATATTTAATTTTGACATTTGACAGTTTCTAACCTAACTTTTTTACTTTTTAACCCAAATATATCATGTTTAGTATCTAATTATAGCATTTTTGATTCTTATTCAGATAATTTCAATATTTATCAAAAAATCGTTATATTTAATTTTGACATTTGACCGTTTCTAATCAAACTGTTTTATTTTATAACCCAAATATATCATGTTTGGTATCAAATTAAAGCATTTTTGTTTCTTATTAAGATTATTTCAATATCTATCAAAAAAATCGTTATATTTAATTTTGACATTTGACAGTTTCTAATCTAACTTTTTTACTTTTTAACCCAAATATATCATTTTTGGTATCAAATTATAGCATTTTTGATTCTTATTAAATTAATTTCAATATTTATCAAAAAATCGTTATATTCAACTTTGACATTTAACAGTTTCTAACCTAACTTTTTATTTTTTAACCCAAATGTATCATGTTTGGTATCTAATTAAAGCATTTTTGATTCTTATTAAGATAATTATAATATTTATCAAAAAATCGTTATATCTAATTTTGACATTTGACACTTTCTAACCAAACTGTTTTATTTTTTAACCCAAATATAACATCTCTGAAGACGCACGGCTAAACCCGAAACTTTCTAGTTCTAGATCTAGTGTTAGTTCTAGTTTTAACTGCTAATCAGCGCTAGATTATTGTATATTTTTGTTGAACTAAACGTGGAACTAACACTAGACCTAGATACACGAGTAGTGGTCAGCGTCCGATCAATCGAAAGTTATTAACATGCGAACCAACACGGCTGAGCACGGCCGATTAATCGGACATAACCAAACTTTGTATTTGTTTCTTAATAAGGATCGATTCAGAAATGTTTTTTAGTTATAAAGGTGTTCTTTTTTTAACATAAATGGATAGGAAATTAAAAATCCTTTAAAATGAAGCCAAACTCGACCTATTTATCTCCAACCGTTATCGAGATATCTTAATTTTTAGCAAAAAAAAAATGGCGATTATTTGACATTTGACAGTTTATAACCTAACTTTCCTATTTTTTGACGTAAACATATCGTGTTTGGTATCAAATTAAAGTATTTTTGATTCTTATTAAGATAATTTCATTACTTATCAAAAAAATTGTTGTTTAACTTTGACATTTGACAGTTTCTAACCTAACATTCTTTATTTTTTAACCCATATATATCATGTTTGGTATCAAATTATAGCATTTTTAATTTTTATTAAGATCATTTCAATATTTATTAAAAAATTGTTATATTTAATTTTGACATTTGACAGTTTCTAACCTAATTTCTTTACTCAAATACGTTATGTTTGGTATCAAATTAAAGCAGTTTTGATTCTTATTAAAATAATTTCAATATTTATCAAAAAATCGTTACATTAACTTTGACATTTGACAGTTTCTAATCTAACTTTTTTATTTTTTAATCCAAATATATCATGTTTGGTATCAAATTAAAACATTTTCGATTCTTATTAAGATCATTTCAATATTTATCAAAAAATCGTTACATTTAACTTTGACATTTGACAGTTTCTAACCTAACTTTCTATTTTTTAACCCATTTTTAGTTTTTTTAGTGTTAGTTCTAGTTTTAACTGTTATTCAACGTTAGATTGTATATTTCATTGAACACTTTTTGCTTATATCTAATTCAAGGTCACCTCAATTCATCAAAATTAATTAAATTATTTTCTTTTAGGCGTTATGATGAACGGAAATTTTGACGATTACCACGGAGTTTCGGGTAGATTAAAAGAGGACGGATTTTACGACGTCGAATCGATCCTAAACAGCCCGACCAACTTAGTTTTAAACAAAAAAGAATTCACATTAAAACCCGAAGATGTTTTGCAAATACGAAAAATCACCTCGACCAAAAACTGCCGGGGATTCTCCAATTACAACATAACCTGCGATTTATGCCTGTTCGATTTATACAAAGATCCGTGCGAAAGAATCAATTTATCCGAAACCAACAAAAACTTAGTTAACGAATTAAAAGGAAGAATCGATTTTTTTAACCGACAATTAATCCCGCAACAAAATAAAGGCATCGACCCGAGAGCTAATCCAGAATTATTTAATTCAACTTGGAGTTATTGGTTAAATTAAACGTCAAAAAAGTGAATTAAAATTATTTATTAAGGTTTATAATAAAACTTTTGGTTTGCCGCTTTGTTGTGGCCAACTCCACTGACTGGGCAAAGAAGGTTTATAAAAATAATCATACAATTTGCTCCTAATAAAGCTTTCTTTATCATCTGGTTCCGGATACAAACCTGAATAACCCTTTTTAAACGAATATTTCATTATATTCGTAGCAATTCTAAGCGAAATCTCTTTAATTTTCGTTAAAGGAGGATAAAGAGATCCAAATTGAAGATCTTCATCCGTTACGTGATTACTTAAAGTTTCAGCGGCAACTAAAAATAAATCATCTTCGATATGTTTAAGTTGAGTTTCAATAATTCCCAAAGCCATTCCAGGAAAAATATAAGCATTATTTGATTGAGATGGTTTAAAAGTGGCACCATTAAAAGAAAATTTAGGAAAAGGAGATCCAGTTGCGATTAAAGCTTGGCCGTTGGTGTGCTTTAAAGCTTCTTCGGGAGTACATTCCGTTAAATGCGTAGGATTACTTAAAGCAAAAATAACAGGTCGTTTATGAATCCTAGCTAATTTTTGAAGAATTTCTGGTGTAAAAGCCCCCGAAACTGTCGAAGCTCCAATTAAAAAATCGGGCTTTATCGTTTCAATTAATTCCATTAAGTTTCTTGTTTTCGGTAAATTTTTAGCGAATTTCTTTTTGTGTTCGTCTAAATCTCGATTAATTGTAATTAAACCATCGATGTCGAAAAGAAATATTTTATCGCAAGCTTCTTTGTAATTTAATCCTTGTTTTTCTAATGCCCTAACGGTTAAATTTGCAATTCCAATCGATGCTTCACCAGCACCGAAAAAAAGATAATTACAATTTTTCATCGATTTTTTCGTAACTCTTTCCGATGTCATAAAACCACTTACAACAACAGCCCCAGTTCCTTGTATATCATCGTTAAAAGTGCAATATTTCTTTTTGTATTTGTCCAAAAGACGAAACGCGTTTTTATTACCGAAATCTTCAAATTGTACTAGCGTGTATTGTCCGTATTTTTTCACAACCGCCGCCATAAATTCATCGAGAAATTCGTCGTATAATGAACCGGAAATGCGTTTTTCACGGAGACCCACATAAATAGGATCGTTTAATTGAGTCTCATTGTTAGTTCCAACGTCTAAAGCAATGGGGAGACAAATCGAAGGATCCACACCAGCCAAAGCCGTACAAACCGACAATTTTCCTATAGCTATTCCCATTCCGGAAGCTCCTAAATCACCTAAACCTAGAATTCTTTCACCATCCGTTACACAAATTAATTTCACATCATTTTCAGGCCTACAACAAATTATATTGATTTGTTAATGTTTATTGAGGTTGTGTTGTTTATTTTGTAGGTTGGTATTATTATTAAGTAAAATAAATTCATAATTTTTGGTAAATGTGAATGATTATGTTGTATAACTTGACTCCAGTTGTCCTCTGTCTAGGGGAAATGATAAAGAAGAAGAAGATGTTGGTAGCATTTTTTATCTGTCAATTTTAAGATGAAAAAACTCAAGGATAGTAGAAGAATCTAAAAATATTCAACAATTTAACATTGAAAAGGGTTATTTTTCTTTACAGTAATCTGTTTTAATCGAACCTTACTTATGTCAAAAAATGACAGATAAACAAGATGATAAAAGTGAGGTTAGAATTTTGAATAGACACTATTTGTTGTAGGTTGGTGAATTATTGTTAAGTAAAATAAATTCAGAATTTTCGTAAATATGAATTATTATGTTGTATAACCTGAATAGTTGTCCCGAGGTAACGTGGCCTCTGTGTAAGGGAAGTTATAAAGAAGAAGATATTGGTAGCCTTTTTTATCTGTCAGTTTTAAGATGAAAAAACTCAAGGATAGTAGAAGAATCTAAAAACATTCAACAATTTAACATTGAAAACGGTTATATTTTTATTTACAGTAATCTGTTTTAATCGAACCTTACTTATGTCAAAAAATGACAGATAAACAAGATGAGAAAAGTGAGGTTAGAATTTTGAATAGACACTATTTGTTGTAGGTTGGTGAATTATTGTTAAGTAAAATAAATTCAGAATTTTCGTAAATATGAATTATTATGGTGTATAACCTGAATAGTTGTCCCGAGGTAACGTGGCCTCTGTCTAAAGGAAGTTATAAAGAAGAAGATGTCGATAGCCTTTCTTATCTGTCAGTTTTAAGATGAAAAAACTCAAGGATAGTAGAAGAATCTAAAAATATTCAACAATTTAACATTGAAAAGGGTTACATTTTTATTTACAGTAATCTGTTTTAACCGAACCTCACTTATGTCAAAAAATTACAGATAAACAAAATGATAAAAGTGGGGTTAGAATTTTGGATAGACACTATTTGTTGTAGGTTGGTGAATTGGACCGCGTTATACATCACTTGACTAAGCGACATTTTATCGTTTTTAGAGATTTTCATGCTGTCTGGTAAGTAAAGGTGTATCTTATCTTAGAAAAAATGCAGAGTACCGAAAGACCTAAAGTACCATTTGTTTTAAAGAATAAAGCTAAGCGCCAATCACGTTATACGATTTCAAGTCCGATTTGCATCATACGTGTAAGAACCGAATTAGATACGACACTTAGGGCCGGTTTATCAATGTCGAGTTAAATCTGTTAGATACAGCAACCTACAAGATAGAAAATAGATGGTACCCCTGAGCAAGGTTGCCAGGTCTCTCGATTTATCGTGAGATCTCATGATATCACCTTTAATCTCTTTACTACCTTTAATTAATTTTAGTGTTAATAAAATCAAAGTAAAATCAAAGCATTTTTAACTAAAATTGTAGGTTACTGTAAATTTCTCTTTAGTTACATCTATTCGCCACTAGATGGCGCTAAGAAATTACTTAAATTGTCATTTTATTTCCTTTTAATTATATCACTTTTATATACAAACGTTGTCTAAACTATTTTACTTGAATCCTATGCCTATATGTAACATATATTATTAAAATTGAGTGATTTTTAAATAAATTTCAACATTTCACGATTTTTTATGACATAGCTCACGACATTCTATGTGTGTAACCTGGCAACCCTGCCCCTGAGTGTTAACATTAGAAACGGAAATGAAACGTGATTGGTCAAATTTGAATAATTGACATTAGTTTGTGAAGTTGATATAAACAGCTGATCGTGTTTTGGAGGTTATCAGTTCGTGTTCTGTTAGTGGCAGTGGTAGGTAGCATAAGATATTAATATGTTGTATATTTTTATTGAACTAAAACTAGAACGAGAACTAAAAACATTCGGGTTTAGTCGTGAAAAAAAACTTTCAGTTGTCAATGTCAACTTTAATTTTATTATTATATTCGTAATCTTCATAAAATAACCTTTAAAATGAGTCCAAACTTGACGTATTTATCTCAAAAAACAAAAAAGTTCGAACTGTCATCTTTTAATTTTGACATATTTGTCAATTTCATAAAAAATCTTTTAAAATGAGTCCAAACTCGACCTATTTAACTTTAATATTAATAGAAATACAATCACTTCCGGTTTGAAACGTCAACGTCAATTTTGACATATTTGTCATCTTCATTAAAAAACCTTTAAAATGAGTCCAAACAAGACGCACTTATCCCAAAAAACAAAAAAGTTAGAATAAAAAACATTAAACCTGAAGTTAGCAACAATGAAGATAGCAATTTAATTTTTAAATATTAATACCAACCTTAATTTTTATTATATTTTTGCTTTTGTGACAAATATTAAGACATTTTATAAAAAATTAAGAATATGTCAAAATGACATTGACATTTGAAACCGGAAGTTGCTTATACCTCGGGTAATATTGGAATTAAACGTATCATGTTTGGACTCATTTTAAAGGATTTTTCACGACGATTACAAATATGTCAAAATTGACGTTGACATTCTTAACTGGAAGTTGACCATAACTTCATTAATATTGAAGATGAATATGTCATGTTTGTACTCATTTTAAAGGATTTTTATTGAAGATTACAAATATATCAAAATTGAGGTTGACATTTAAGACCGGAAGTTAGTTATCATATAATAGACAAATGGACAACTTCATGGTGTTCTTTTATGAATTCTTTATTAAAAAAACCTTTAAAATGAGTCCAAACAAGACGGACCTATCTCAAAAAACAAAAAAGTTAGAATAAAAAACATTAAACCCGAAGTTAGCAACAATGAAGATAGCAATTTAATTTTTAAATATGAATACCAACCTTAATTTTTTATTTTTTTGTTATTATAGTTTTGTTTTTATCACAAATATTAAGACATTTTATAAAAATTAAGAATATATCAAAATGACGTTGACATTTCAAACCGGAAGTTGCTTATACCTCGAGAAATATTGGAATTAAACGTATCATGTTTGGACTCATTTTCAAGGAATTTTCACGACGATTACAAATATGTCAAAATTGACGTTGACATTCTTAACCGGAAGTTGACCATAACTTCATTAATATTGAAGACAAATATGTCGTGTTTGTACTCATTTTAAAGGATTTTTAACGAATATTACAAATATGTCAAAATTTAGGTTGAGATTTTAAATCTGAAGTTAATTATCATATAATAGAAGTTTTATAACTGTTTTATAACTTTTCCGTACTTTCTTTTTATTTTCAACGTGTCTTTTTGGGTAATTTCACATTTATTAAGAACAGGCGTCGATTTTTAAGCCACATGGTGATTCTTGAATTTTTCCCAAGTTTCTTAATATTTCTTTTGTTAAAAAAGAGCGTTCTTAAATTTTAACCTGTAATTTTACAGCTTTTTAAGCTTTAATTTTATAAGTTAGTAAATGATCTGATATCGACTTTGATATAATAATAATAATAATAATACTTTATTGAGCCAAATAAATAGCAAAATTAGAATCAGTCAAGAAATATACAATTCATTATTCAAGTTCAATGGGTGCAAGAGCTGAAAAGGCAAAAGTGCCGCTGATTTAATTTGCACCCTATGAGGTTGGCAAACATCGAAAGGCCGCAGTAATAACCGTTATAAAAATGACTAAAGTAAATAATATATAAACTGTTGTAATAAAAAAAAATACAACAAAATAAAATAAAAAGCCACATTCCAATTAAACACAACAAAAATAAAATTGCGCAAAATAAAGACCTATTGACCTAAGGAATGTTTAAACAAAATCTGTGCCGGAGATTCAAGTTATGAACATCCGTCGTGAACGTAATTGTGATATGTGAACTTTTTTAACAAAACAAAAAGAAATATTAAGAAACTTGTTTGTAAAATGGATAAGATGAGAGATGTTAATCTATTTGTAGAGTGTCTAAAAGATACTTAAATTCAATATAAAATAAAAACCAGTTTAAAAGTACAAAATCAAACTCTAGACTATTTTCTTCCAAAATTTTTACACGAATCGTCATCATTTTGTCTCTAATTTTAGTGATTAATTTTATGCCACGACTTACAGAAACACCCTGTATAATTGTAAAACGTACCAAGCGGCTTCTGTGCTTGTGATATCTGTCATCATGTGTTCTGTGCTAAAAATGGACAGGCACCAAACAATTTTCAATAGTTTGCACCTGTCTATTTTGAGAAGTCTTACATTTTTAGTCTCTGTCTAGTGGAAGTGATAAAGAAGAAGATGTTGGTAGCCTTGTTTATCTGTCAATTTTAAGTTGACAAAACTCAAGGATAAAAATATTCAACAATTTAACATTGAAAAGGGTAATTTTTATTTACAGTAATCTGTTTTACCCGAACCTTAGTTATGTCAAAAAATGACAGATAAATAAGATTATAAAAAGTGGGGTTAGAATTTTGGATAGATACTGTTTGTTATAAAAAAATGTAAATAAATAAACGTACCAATTCTTTAAAACTTGATAAATATATCCTTTATCATGAATGGTGATAAATAATCCTTTTGGTCTTCTATAAACCAATCCAAATTTTTGGCAAACCAACCCAATCGTTGGTGTATAAACAATAGGTAAAATCTGTTCGATATTCTCGCTAATCAATCGATAAAAATTCCTTTCGTTTCGTTCGTGTAAATTGTTTAAATAAAGATATTTATTTAACGAGTCCGTATATCTAGATAAAGATATTTTGCAAAGTTCGATTTGTTCCTCTTGAGTTTTAACCCTCGCCGGTTGCAAACCGTGAATCCCCAAAATTTGTCGTTCCTCCAACGTGAAAGCTAATCCTTTATTTAACCGGGGATCCGTTAAATAATCCATCCCGCTTAAAGTCGATGGACAAACGGCATCGTTATGATGGAAATTTTTTAAAAACTTTATGATTCGCGATGGTTTTAATTTTTGAAAAAACATTTTTGTAAATTGTTTAAAATAAAAATTTGACAAAAATTATTAATGTTTTAGTGTTGTTATGGATTTTTATTAAAACTGACTCGAAATGTCATCAATTTTTTTGGGAATATCGAAATTACGTCATGGAGAATTTTTTGATTTACAATTTTTAAGATAAAGTTTTGAACATATGGGGAATGGCATCGATTCAATTTGTTAAATCTTTAATTCAACGTTCGTTGTGTTCAGCTCTAAAACAAAATCGGATTAATTTCGTTCGATCAGCTTCGCTGAAAGGGATAGAATATTTAAAGAATTCAAAAATCAACAAGGTGATTATTACCCCAATTAATTAATTAATTTTGATTTTTTTATTGTTTTAGGATGCAGCTTTTACGTTAGAAGAACGGCGATCTCTCGGAATCCATGGTCTTTTACCATCAACCATATTAACCCAAGAAGATCAACTCCAATTATGCAAAGAACGTTTAAAAACATTCTCAGGAGATGACGTTAAAAAATCAATTTTTTTATACGATCTCCAAGAAAGAAACGAAAAACTTTTTTATAAAGTTATAAACGAAAATCTCAGTGATTTACTTCCGATTATTTACACCCCCACAATAAACAAAATGTGTAATAACTACGGATTACTTTTCACCCAACCAAAAGGGTTGTTCTTAAACAACTTAGATATCGGCCGAATCCCTGAGGTGCTTAAAAACTGGCCCGAAAGTGATGTCAAAATTGTTATTGCAACCGACGGTGAAAATTTGCAACCAAATTTGGGCGATATGGGTGTAAATAGCATGTTATTTCCCGTCGGAAAATCGACTTTATATACAGGAATAAGCGGAATAAAACCTCATCAATGTCTCCCAATAACTTTAGACGTTGGAACTAATAACGAAAAGCTTTTAAAAGACCCCTCTTATTTGGGACTACGCCAAAAAAGAATTACGGGGCAAACTTATTTAGATTTTATCGACGAAGTCATCACCTCAATAATAAATCAATTTGGCCAAAACACAATCATTCAATTTGAAGGATTTAACAGGGAAAATTCATTGACGTTTCTTAAAAAGTACCAAAAAAAATGTTGCTTTTTAATCGACGACTTACAATGCAAAGGAGCCGTCGTTTTAGCTGGTTTAATGGCTTCTGAGGCAATTTTAAATAAACCCATCAAAGATTACACCATGTTATTCCTTGGAATTGACGAAACAACATTTGAAATCGCAAACACCTTAGTTAAACACATAATGGAAGAAAACGGGTCGAATTTATCACCGGAAATGATAAAAAATAATATTTGGATGTTCGATAACGATGGTTTATTGACTCAGGCGAGAATAGAAGGCAAACTTTTTACGGGGGACAAAGTGATTTATGCCAAAGATTTCGAACCAACCCAAAATCCGGTTGATGTTATCAATAAAATCAAACCAAACGTGCTAATTGGCAATTCCGAGGCGAAAACGTTCTTTAAACCCGACGTTTTATATCAAATGGCCGAAGTTAATCAAAAACCTGTCATTTTCGCTTTAAACGAAAACTCAAATTCTTCGTTTTATCAAGACATATATCATCACACTCAAGTATGTTTTTATAATACAGTAAATTCTCGATATAACGGACAAAATATTTTTAAGTCATACTATTAATAATATCTACAGTGTGTTAATTAATTATCGCACTCTTACTGTATAGACCTAACACTATACCTAGAACTAGAATCATTTGGGTTTAGCCGTACGCTTCGTTAGACGGCTAAACCCGAATGTTTCTAGTTTTAGGTCTAGTTTTACTTCCAGTGACTAGGTTGCGCTAGGTTGTTAAATATTTCCCTCGAACTAAAACTAAAACTAACACTAGACCTAGATGCACGAGTAGTGGTCAGTGTCAGACCAATCCAAAGTTATAAACATGCGTCTACTAACGTACACTGCATACGACCAACACGGCTGAGCACGGCCGATTAATCGGACATAACCAAACTTTGTATTTGTTTCTTAAAAAGGATCAATTCAGAAAAAATTTTTAGTTATAAAGGTGTTCTTTTTTTAACATAAATGGATAGGAAATTAAAAATCCTTTAAAATGAACCCAAACTCGACCTATTTATCTCCAACCGTTATCGAGATATCTTCATTTTTAGCAAACAAAAATGGCGATTATTTGACATTTGACAGTTTATAACCTAACTTTCTTCTTTTTTGACGTAAACATATTGTGTTTGGTATCAAATTAAAGTATTTTTGATTCTTATTAAGATAATTTCAATATTTATCAAAAAAGTCGATGTTTAATTTTGACATTTGACAGTTTCTAACCTAACTTTCTTTATTTCTTAACCCATATATATCATGTTTGGTATCAAATTAAAGCATATTTGATTCTTATTAAGATCATTTCAATATTTATCAGAAAATCGTTACATTTAATTTTGACATTTGACAGTTTCTAGCCTAACTTTTTTATTTTTTAACCCAAATCTATCATGTTTGGTATCAAATTAAAGCATTTTTGATTCTTATTAAGATCATTTCAATATTTATAAAAAAATTGTTATATTTAATTTTGACATTTGACAGTTTCTAACCTAACTTTTTTATTTTTTAACCCAAATCTATCATGTTTGGTATCAAATTAAAGCATTTTTGATTCTTATTGAAATAATTTCAATATTTATCAAAAAATCACTACATTTAACTTTGACATTTGACAGTTTCTAACCTATTTTATTTTTTAACACAGATATATCATGTTTGGTATCAAATTAAAGCATTTTTGTTTCTTATTAAGATTATTTCAATATTTATCAAAAAAATCTCGATATAACGGACAAAATATTTTTAAGTCATACTATTAATAATATCTACAGTGTGTTAATTAATTATCGCACTGTTACTGTATAGACCTAACACTATACCTAGAACTAGAATTATTTGGGTTCAGCCGTACGTTTCAAACCTGAATGTTTCTAGTTTTCGGTCTAGTTTTACTTCTAGTGACAGTGCTAAGTTGCACTAGGTTGTTAAATATTTCCCTCGAACTAAAACTAACACTAGACCTAGATGCACGAGTAGTGGTCAGTGTCAGACCAATCCAAAGTTATAAACATGCGTCTACTAACGTACACTGCATACGACCAACACGGCTGAACACGGCCGATTCATCGGACATAACCAAACTTTGTATTTGTTTCTTAATAAGGATCAATTCAGAAAATTTTTTTAGTTATAAAGGTGTTCCTTTTTTAACATAAATGGATAGGAAATTAAAAATCCTTTAAAATGAACCCAAACTCGGCCTATTTATCTCCAACCGTTATCGAGATATCTTAATATTTAACAAAAAAAAATGGCGATTATTTGACATTTGACAGTTTATAACCTAACTTTCTTATTTTTTGACGTAAACATATTGTGTTTGGTATCAAATTAAAGTATTTTTGATTCTTATTAAGATAATTTCAATATTTATCAAAAAAGTCGATGTTTAATTTTGACATTTGACAGTTTCTAACCTAACTTTCTTTATTTCTTAACCCATATATATCATGTTTGGTATCAAATTAAAGCATATTTGATTCTTATTAAGATCATTTCAATATTTATCAGAAAATCGTTATATTTAATTTTGACATTTGACAGTTTCTAACCTAACTTTTTTATTTTTTAACCCAAATCTATCATGTTTGGTATCAAATTAAAGCATTTTTGATTCTTGTTAAGATCATTTTAATATTTATCAAAAAATCGATACATTTAACTTTGACAGTTGACAGTTTCTAACCTAACTTTTTTTATTTCTAACTCAAATACGTCATGTTTGGTATCAAATTACAGCATTTTTTGATTTTTATTAAGATCATTTCAATATTTATTAAAAAATTGTTATATTTAATTTTGATATTTGACAGTTTCTAACCTAACTTTTTATTTTTTAACCCAAATGTATCATGTTTGGCATCAAATTAAAACATTTTTGATTCTTATTACAATCATTTCAATATTTATCAAAAAATCGTTACATTTAATTTTGACATTTGAGAGTTTCTAACCTAACTTTTTATATTTTTTAACGCAAATACGTCATGTTTGGTATCAAATTAAAGCATTTTTGATTCTTATTAAGATCATTTTAATATTTATTAAAAAATTGTTATATTTAATTTTGACATTTGACAATTTCTAACCTAACTTTTTATTTTTTAACCCAATTGTATCATGTTTGGTATCAAATTAAAGCATTTTTGATTCTTATTAAGATCATCTCAATATTTATCAAAAAATCGTTATATTTAACTTTGACATTTAACAGTTTCTAATCTAACTTTTTATTTTTTAACCCAAAAATATCATGTTTGGTATCAAATTAAAGCATTCTTCTTATTAAGATAATTATAATACTTATCAAAAAATCGTTATATCTAATTTTGACATTTGACAGTTTCTAACCTAACTTTTTTTATTTTTTAACGCAAATACGTCATGTTTGGTATCAAATTAAAGCATTTTTGATTCTTATTAAAATCATTTTAATATTTATTAAAAAATTGTTATATTTAATTTTGACATTTAACAATTTCTAACCTAACTTTTTATTTTTTAACCCAAATATAACATCTCTGAAGACGCACGGCTAAACCCGAAACTTCTTAGTTCTAGGTCTAGCGTTAGTTCTAGTGCCTTTATTAATCCGTTATATCGAAGTTTTACTGTACTTTAATTATTTTTTTTAGGGAAAAGCAATTTTAGCAACATCTTCAATTTTCAAACCCGAAATTTTGAATAAAACTTCAGTTCCCGGTCACGCATCATCTTGCTTAATTTATCCCGGTTTAACATTGGGAGTAATGGCATCCGGTTTAAAAAATATTCCCGATGAACTTTTCGGTGTGGCGGCTCGATGCATCGCCGAACAAGTAACTTACGAAGATTTAAAAGCAGGAAGGATTTTTCCGCGCTTAGAACTGTTAAAAAATCTTTCCATCGATTTGGCCACGAAAATTTGCGAGTATTCGTTTAAGGAAGGTTTATCGACAATTCGGCCGGAACCGCAAGATAAAAAGTTTTTCATCAAATCTCATCTTTATAATTATGAGTACGAAGATATTTTGAGTCGGGATTTGGAGTGGGTTGAAATGGCCGAAACTTCAACTGAAGAAGTTAAAAAGGGGTAATAAAAATATTAAGTTTAATTAATTCACAAAAAAACAATTTAAATATTTTTTTTAAGAAAAAATTCAGCGAAGCTTAACGAAAATTTTGAAAAAAGCGTTTCGGAGGATGAAACAGATAAAATTGAGGATTTTGTTGACACGAAAAATGAGAAAAGCCGAAAAGTAAGTTTTGATGATGTAAACATTGTTGAAAGATTTCCTCCCGAATCATTTAAGACCAAAAGTGAGCCCACCGCGTAAACGAGAGAAAGCTCAAAAAATTTGAAAATGGTTTCGCGTCGAATTTATCAATTTCAAAAGTTGTTTTTTTTTTAAATTTTAAATAAATTATAAATATATATATTTTCTGTATTACTGAATTTTTCATTTATGGCAATCAACCAGGTAAAGAACGTTAGGTAAGGTCAGTTTAGTTTTAAACGTCAATAGTACCATGCAGAAATGTTAACAAAAGGTCAATTTTTCTTTGAAACGTCAATTATACCATGCAGGAATGTTAAAATAGGTCAGTTTTCTTTTGAAACGTCAATTATACCATAATCAACCATGCAGGAATGCTAAGATAGGTCAGTTTTCTTTTGAAACGTCAACTATACCATAATTATACCACGTATGAATGTTAAGAAAGGTCACTTTTCTTTTATACCATCAATTATACCATGCATGAATGTTAAAATAGGTCAGTTTTCTTTTAAAACGTCAATTATAACATAATCATACCATGTATGAATGTTAAGACAGGTCACTTTTCTTTTATACCGTCAATTATACCATGCACGAATGTTAAAATAGGTCAGTTTTCTTTTGAAACGTCAATTATACCATACTCATACCATGCAGGAATGTTAAGATAGCTCAGTTTTCTTTTGAAACGTCAATTATAACATAATTATACCATGTGTGAATGTTAAGATGGGTCAGTTTAGTTTTTAAACGTAAATTATACCACGGAGGAATGTTAAAGTAGGTCAGTTTTCCTTTGAAACGTCAATTGTACCATAAAGGAATGTTGAGATAGGTGAGTTTTCTTTTGAACCGTCAATTATCTCGAAAAGGAATGTTAGGTAAAGGACCAAATTAGTTTACTTTACCGCTAGGTATAAAGAAAATGGAAAAAGGGTCGATTTAAAAAATAAAAATTTAATTTTTGGTGCGCCATCTATGAGCTAATTACCCAACTTTTAGAATGTCATTTTGGATTACTAATTTTACACAAATTTTCACAACAATCGCATTAATACGAAAACAACAAAATCATTGCGTTCACGCTAATACATAATCTGTTCTTACATTGTACATCAAAAAAAACAGTTACAATTTCGTTTAATTGTTTAAGAAAAACTGGCGATGTTCATGTCAGTCTCAAGGCAGTTTACTTTTTATAACAAATTATAACTAATAATTTTACAATAAAAATATATCATTTAGTACAGAAGTACATGTAACTTAATTCGATGTATTTAGTTTTTAATAATATTTGGTATAAAGATGAAAATATGTATCAACTAAACTTGTATTTGTGTAATATGTTTAAATTGCAATTTTTATCGTTTTTTTAATCAAATCGTTATGGATAAATGATAAAATTGATAAAGTGACTTACCGATTAGTGTCGTGGATTGGGTTGAGTTCAATTCAATCTTAAAATTTCTTAAAAATGTGTTAATCTTCATCAACAAAAAATTGGCGTCCTTCTTACGTATCAATAATGGCGCCCTCTATGAAAAACTCCTTAAATTATCTTTTGATGATTTTAAATAATTATTATTAATTATAAAAATTGAAACAAAGACGATTCATTTTTGAGCGTTTTAATTGTTAAACATTATGTTTCGGATTTAGTTATTAATTTGATTTAATTTAGAAGTTAATTTTTGTAAAAAGATGATTGTTTATGGTTTTTACCAATAGATGGCGCTGATTATTATTATTCATAAAAAATTGTACAATTAATTAAAAATTTTGAATTAATAACAATTTAAAAATTATAATAAAACAATTCTGATAAAATTAGTATTTCTTTTAAATAAATTGGCAAAAAGGAACCGTTTATTTCTCCCTCTCTTTACTTTACTAGAAAAATCGACATGTTTAAATTGCAACTTTCACCGCTTTTTTTTAAGCAAATCGTTATGGATAAATGATAAAATGACTTACCGATTTGTGTCGTGGATTGGATTGAGTTCAATTCAATCATAAAATTTCATAAAAATGTGTTAATCGTCATCAACAAAAAATTGGCGTCCTTTTTACGTATCAATAATAGCGCCCTCTATGAACAACTCCTTCAATTATCTTTTAATAATTTTAAATAATTATTATAAATTTTTATTGGTACAAATACGATTCATTTTTGAGTGTTTTAACGGTTAAACATTATGTTTCGTATTTAATTATTAATTAGATTTAATTTAGAAGTTTCAGGCAAATTCTTGTAAAAAGATGATTGTTTAGGGTGTTTACCAATAGATGGCGCTGATTATTATTAATAAATATAATATAATTAAATTAAAAATTTTGAATTAATAATCAATTCAATTTTGATAAAATTAGTATTTCTTTTAAATAAATCGGCTAAAAGGAAGCGTTTATTTCTCCCTCTCTTTACTTTACTAGAAAAATCGACATGTTTAAATTGCAACTTTCACCGCTTTTTTTTAATCAAATCGTTATGGATAAATGATAAAATGACTTACCGATTTGTGTCGTGGATTGGGTTGAGTTCAATTCAATCATAAAATTTCATAAAAATGTGTTAATCGTCATCAACAAAAAATTGGCGTCCTTTTTACGTATCAATAATAGCGCCCTCTATGAATAACTCCTTAAATTATCTATTTATAATTTTAAATAATTATTATAAATTTTTATTGATACAAATACGATTAATTCTTCAGCATTTTAATGCTTAAACGTTATGTTTCGTATTTAATTATTAATTTGATTTAATTTAGAAGTTAATTCCTGTAAAAAGATGATTATTTATGGTGTTTACCAATAGATGGCGCTGATTTTTATTATTAATAAAAATTTTGAATTAAATTAAAAAATTTTAATTAATAACAATTTAAACATTATAATAAAATAATTCTGATAAAATTAGTATTTTTTTTTTAAATAAATTGACAAAAATGAAGCGTTTATTCTCCCTCTCTTTGCTTTACTAGAAAAATCGTCATCTTAAAATCGCAGTTGAGTTCAGTTTCGGTTCATTTAAACACTTAGAAATAATGTAAATGTATGGAAAATATTTCCGGGGATACAATAACATTTTCAAATGGTAATAAACACAAATATGTTGTTTGAATTTGTTGCAGTTCGCGTTTGCGTTGTTAAAGGTGGGGTCTTTCATTCAATAATTTTTAAATGTTTGTTTATTGAGACTGGGTGTATTTTGTGGTGATTGTTTAAGTTATTAAAGGCAGGATTAAATTTATTAAGGTAAAATTATATATAGTTTTTTGCCCATTCTATTATTGAGACATGATAAGAAGATTTGGGTTTATATCTGCAAATAAATCCTATTACATTAATAAGATGAGACAAAAAGATATTTCTTTTTGTTAAATTATTGTGTTGTGAGAGTTTACATTCGAAAATTACCTTGAAATAAATTGTTCGGTTGTTTTATGGATGTCGGAACATTGATCTTGAAACAGTTAGAACTTGTTGACCGCGTTTTTCACCCAGAATTGACTTTTTAGTAAACCAACTTACCTGTTTTGTAAAAATTTTTTCTTACAAATATGGGTTATAAATAAAATAAGATACGTTGAAACATCTGAATTATTTACAATCCACTCTTGGGGGTATTGATCATTGGAAATCTCGTGGTCGACACCTCTTTGGGGCGTCCATCCCCCGTTTATTGTGAACCGAGCATCGATAAATTTGCCATACTCCGGGTAGCGACGTGCGGCGTGTTCGGCATTCCAAAGAGAACCGAAACTCACAAACCGACCCCCTCATAGAGTATTCCACATCCAAACCCCCACCACAAAGCCAGAAGGTCTAATTTCAACCAAAGTTATCGTTCCCATAAACTACAAAAACTTTAAAATTAATTATAATAAACCATAAAAGCTTATAAAGCCACCTTTATCATATAAAAAATTAAAATCACGTTTAATGAACATTTCCAAGTTTTAATCACTTAAAATTAGTTAGTAAGAAAACAAAATAACCCTTTAAAACTTTGTCGACCAACAATCCTAAAACTTTTCAATCTCGAAAATCGAAAGGAGAAAAGAATAATTGTAATAAAAGATTCTTCTCAGAATAGACATTATTTTTATCACAGAACACTGATGACAGCTATCACAAGCACAGAAACCGCTTGGTACGTTTTAGGTTTATACAGGGTGTTTCTGTAAGTGGTGGCATAAATTTAATCACAAATACTATGGTGGTCTTCCTCAGACACAACTACAATAACAAAAAATGACATCAATTTCTTTGGGATGAATGATCTTGACTCAAAGTTGTTCTAAAAATCAATAAAAAAGGAATACAAAATGGTCAATTGTACAAATAATGTACTTACAATAATTATCTGTTAAAGAATATTTAAAAATCAATATGATGTATGTAGGAAAGTAAAATAAACGGCGGGCTTAACTTAACAACAAAATATAACAAATCGAAAATGAGTACTCTTCACACAAAAGGACGAGATAGACTGATTTCGATAAAGAATTATTGAAGAGAGAATAAAGGAGATGTCTCATTCTGGAAAGCGGAAACATGTTGTATCTATTTTATAACTTAAATTCTATTTCTCATCTATATCTAGAAATATAAAACATCTATCAATAGATTTTAAGGAAAAATCATTTATTGCATATATTTGATGAAAAATTTATAATTATTAACATCCGCTAGGTCGTTCATAAGACAATTATTGTTGTTATTCTTACATACATATAAAGTATTCCTCAAATAGATCAAGTTTTTTCGATGTGCTTAAAAACAGCTGAAGTATCACTATTTAGGTGTTCTTAAAATCTAGTGTAAATGTTTCTTCCAGTCTGTCCTAAGTATATAGCACATATTGTGTACGATTATATATCATGTTATGAATGTCCTGTAAGTATATGTATTCAGATTTAAAATATCAACCTCAATTTTGACGTATTTGTAATCTTCATTAAAAATCCTTTAAAATGAGTACAAACACGACATACTTATCTTGAATATTAAAGGAGTTATGGTCAACTTCCGGTTAAAAATGTCAACGTCAATTTTGACGTATTTATAATCGTCGTGAAAAATCCTTTAAAATGAGTCCAAACATGATACCTTTAATTCCAATATTACTCGAGATATAAGCAACTTCCGGTTTGAAATGTCAACGTCATTTTGACATATTCTTAATTTTTTATAAAATGTGTTAATATTTGTCACAAAAACAAAAATATAATAAAAAAAATCAAAAATTAAGGTTGCTATTAATATTTAAAAATTAAATTGCTATCTTCATTGTTGCTAACTTCGTGTTTAATGTTTTTTATTCCAACTTTTTTGTTTTTTGAGATAAGTGCGTCTTGTTTGCACTCATTTTAAAGAATTTTTTAATAAAGAATACGTCATAAAAGAACACCATGAAGTTGTTCATTTGTTTATTATGATAACTAACTTCAGGATTGAAATGTCAACCTCAATTTTGACATATTTGTAATCTTCATTAAAAATCCTTTAAAATGAGTACAAACACGACATACTTATCTTGAATATTAAAGAAGTTATGCTCAACTTCCGGTTAAGAATGTCAACGTCAATTTTGACATATTTGTAATCGTCGTGAAAAATCCTTTAAAATGAGTCCAAACATGATACGTTTAATTCCAATATTACTCGAGATATAAGCAACTTCCGGTTTGAAATGTCAATGTC
>NW_019282485.1:182265-226227 GCF_000648695.1 Onthophagus taurus
CATTAGCTAATAGTAAAACAAGGAAATTTAGTAAATTTTCATATTTTTGTATTTTTCTCGATATTGACGCATCTGAGAGCAAAAATGCAAGAGAGCAATATTGTTAAGAATAAAATTTGCTACAACTTTTGTTCTAAAAGTTTTTTTATAACATGCTCCGATTCCTGAGTATTGTTCATGACGTAAGAAATAATCTCGGCCGACTTCGAAGACGTCGGCCGCCCCAAGTATCTTGAAGAATACTTAGGGCGGCCGACATATTCGCAGTCGGCCGAGATATTTCTGCCAAAAACTTCAAGCACGGTAAACTTGGTTTCACGCTCCGAATATCGAGTGATACAATTAACAACTTGCAAAACTACGAATTCAGCAAATTTATATCTTTTTCTCGATATTTATGCATCTGAGAGCTAAAGTGAAAGAGAGCAATATTGTTAAGAATCAAATTTGCTACAACTTTTCTTCTAAAAGTTTTATTGTGAAAAGCTCCGATTTCCGATTTTACCATTAATAAGTTGAAATGCAATAAATTCTTCAAATTTTCATATTTTTGTATTTTTCTCAATATTGACACCTCTAAGAGCAAAAAAGCAAGAAAGCAATATTGTTAAGAATAAAATTTGCTACAAATTTGGTTCTAAATATTTTTTTGTGAAAAGCTCCGATTCCCGAGTCTTTCCATTAATAACATGAATTAATTTAATATTTAAATACTTTTCGTCAAAAATTGTATTTCTTTAATTCCTATAGAAAGTTCCCATGAAATTACTTAATCTGCTCGATCCAAGTTAACCATGCTTACTTCCAGGGACCATGATTTGTATTGGCCCATATAAAGTCAATGTAAAACGTAGACACGTTCCTAAAATGAACATAACATCGTGTCCACCGGTGTGGTCACATTGGCCCTGGAAGTAAACAAAAAAAATCCACTGATGGACACACGGCGCTCAACGTGTTAACAAGAAAGTGAAGTAACAAATTTAGGTTGACAAAATAAATGAACCGCAAATACATATCCCTTTGAAGAAACCCATTGATACCGCATAATATCGAAAACCTACCGAAAATCCTTAATCCTATAATCCATTTCCACTAAGTAGAGCATAAAATAGGTCTTTACACGTGTTCAAACCGGTGGGTGTGTTGAATCTCGCACACACGTTACACGGTTTTCGACGCGGATGATCACATGTCCGAACACGTGGCAGCCCGCCTACACCCGATCACGTCTCTAATTCCATCAAACCCCACACCCCCTTTGGTTTTATACTTTGATCTCGACGCAACCGGAACTCCGATCAACTTGGGCAATAATAATTAGAACGCGCTCGGGACTTGCGCTTCATCGAGTGAGATGTCCTCCTCTCTTCTCTACGTGACTGACTGTTACAGGGCAAAGGAAACCACTTTGAACCGCGTCCAAAAGGATTATCGCAAAATTTACCGAGCGGAACAACGGATACTTTTATTCCTTAACGGCTTATTGGGTTGAAAAAAAAATGTTTTTATTAAAAGGGGAGAAGAATTTTTTTATGGTGCTAAAGGGGTAAGGTTGAGGCTCCTCCACCATTTTTAGATCATTGTTATAACATAAGAATTAGCAAAAATTATAAGAATTAAGTTTATGGAAACTAAGAAATTATTTATGGCACATTAAATTTCCTCTAAAATGTTTTTTATTTCGACTTTATATCTCAATTCGTTCCTGAGATACGATTTAATTCATTTTAATTTCTAAAATATAAATAAAAGCACAGAGATGGGTTTAAAAAGTCATAACAACGAAATTTATGAAAACGAAGAAATTATTTATGGCACATTAAATCTTGATTAAATTTCCTTTAAAATGTTTTTTATTTCATCATTATATCTCAATTCGTTCTTGAGATTCCATTTAATTAGTTTCAATTTCTAAAATATAAAGAAAAACGCAGAGATGAGTTTAAAAAATCGCAACAATGAAGTTTATGGAAACTAAGAAATTATTTATGGCACATTAAATCTTCATTAAATTTCCTTTAAAATGCTTTTTATTTCAACATTACATCTCAATTCGTTCTTGAGATACGATTTAATTAATTTCAATTTCTAAAATATAAAGAAAAACGCAGAGATGGGTTTAAAAAATCGTAACAACGAGATTTATGGAAACTATGAAATTATTTATGGCACATTAAATCTTCATTAAATTTCCTATAAAATGTTTTTTATTTCATCATTATATCTCAATTCGTTCTTGAGATATGATTTAATTAATTTCAATTTCTAAAATATAAAGAAAAACGCAGAGATGGGTTTAAAAAGTCATAACAACGAAGATTATAGAAACGAAGAAATTATTTATGGCACATTAAATCTTCAGTAAATTTCCTTTAAAATGTTTTTTATTTCATCATTATATCTCAATTTGTTCTTGAGATACGATTTAATTAATTTCAATTTCTAAACTATAAAGAAAAACGCAGAGATGAGTTTAAAAAATCATAACAAAGAGGTTTATGGAAACTAAGAAATTATTTATGGCACATTAAATCTTCATTAAATTTCCTTCAAAATGTTTTTTATCTCGACATTATATCTCAATTCGTTCTTGAGATACAATTTAATTAATTTCAATTTCTAAAATATAAAGAAAAACGCAGAGGTGGGCTTAAAAAGTCATAACAACGAAGATTATAGAAATGAAGAAATTATTTATGGCACATTAAATCTTCATTAAATTTCCTTCAAAATGTTTTTTATTTCATCATTGTATATCAATTCGTTCTTAAGATACGATTTACTTAATTTCAATTCCTAAAATATAAAGAAAAACGCAGAGATGGGCTTAAAAAGTCATAACAACGAAGTTTATGAAAACTAAGAAATTATTTATGGCAGATTAAATCTTCATTAAATTTCCTTTAAAATGTTATTTATTTCGACATTATATCTCAATTCGTTTTTGAGATACGATTTAATTAATTTCAATTTCTAAAATATAAAGAAAAACGCAGAGATGGGTTTAAAAAATCGTAACAACGAAGTTTATGGAAACGAAGAAATTATTTATGGCACATTAAATCTTCATTAAATTTCCTTCAAAATGTTTTTTATTTCATCATTGTATATCAATTCGTTCTTAAGATACGATTTACTTAATTTCAATTCCTAAAATATAAAGAAAAACGCAGAGATGGGCTTAAAAAGTCATAACAACGAAGTTTATGAAAACTAAGAAATTATTTATGGCAGATTAAATCTTCATTAAATTTCCTTTAAAATGTTATTTATTTCGACATTATATCTCAATTCGTTTTTGAGATACGATTTAATTAATTTCAATTTCTAAAATATAAAGAAAAACGCAGAGATGGGTTTAAAAAATCGTAACAACGAAATTTATGGAAACTAAGAAATTATTTATGGCACATTAAATCTTCATTAAATTTCCTTTAAAATGTTTTTTACTTCATTATTATATCTCAATTCGTTCTTGAGATACGATTTAATTAATTTCAATTTCTAAAATATTAAGAAAAACGCAGAGATGAGTTTAAAAAATCATAACAACCAAGTTTATGGAAACTAAGAAATTATTTATGGCACATTAAATCTTCAGTAAATTTCCTTTAAAATGTTTTTTATTTCGTCATTATATCTCAATTCGTTCTTGAGATACGATTTAATTAATTTCAATTTTTAAAATATAAAGAAAAACGCAGAGATGAATTTAAAAAATCATAACATCCAAGTTTATGGAAACTAAGAAATTATTTATGGCACATTAAATCTTCATTAAGTTTCCTTTAAAATGCTTTTTATTTCATTATTATATCTCAATTCGTTCTTGAGATACGATCTAATTAATTTCAATTTCTAAAATATAAAGAAAAACGCAGAGATGAGCTTAAAAGATCGCAACAACGAAATTTATGGAAACTAAGAAATTATTTATGGCACATTAAATCTTCATTAAATTTCCTTTAATATGCTTTTTATTTCGTCATTATATCTCAATTCGTTTTTGAGATACGATTTAAGATAATCAAGGATATCTGATATATATCAAGGCTCATCCACCATTCTTGTATTGGTGTAGACAAATTTATTAATGACTGGTTTTCTTATAAATTGTTCCAAATAGTCTATTAAAACGTCTCCAAGCTCAAATTAAAACTACTCAGATAATTAGAGGATATCTAGAGATATTTAGAGCCCGATTTCTATTAATTAACATAGCGATTCAAGAACTTTCACGAATTTATTCTCTTCTCGACGGCTTTTTTTAAACCATTTTCGCTTGCTGGGTTAATTATTTCGTTCGAGGTCCAATTTTATTAAAGCGCAAACGAGATTAGAACGGAAGATGGCATCTTTCTTTTCTGAAAAAAACACGATAAAATGGTTACCTTTAAAGTTGTCGATGAAAGAATTCAATTATGAATAATATAGCGCATTTGAAGTGAATAATCGATGTACATCCATCGTAAGTTGGATGGAATATGAGCCATAATCTCTGTTATGGCGATTAGTATAATTATTCAATGTTGCAAGATATGGTACAGTTCTGATGTTCTGGAAGTAATAAATCCGATATCGACGGGAATTCAGCCGGTGAATTAACTTTATCTGCTGAAAAGTAGGTCACGGGGATGTCGGATAATGTTCGTTACGTTAGTTAAGTGCGATAATTGCCGTAATAATTTCGTTTTCTCTCTCTCTTTCTCCCCCTCGCACTCCATTACACCATTCTCAAATCAAAATTTATTAGCAAAAATGACTAAAATTTTCTAATAAAGTTTTCTCTTCTTCGAATTACATTCTATGTACCTATTACAAGAGAACTCCGTTGAGATACGATTTAAAGGAATAAAGGTGTGTGTCCACAACACACCCGAAGTAGTACAGTAACGAACTTGCGAAAACTCGCGCTCTGTCTAAATATCGCCCTCTCGGGGGCCATACGAAAGATTTCACCAAACTCTAATAAACTTGCGGCCAAGAAACATCTATGTTACTTGTCGTTACCCACACAAGCCCACGCAAAAGTCTTCGAAACAACGCTTTTAAGCCATTTTTAGACCATTTTTAGAAATTAAAATCGTATCTCAAAAACGAATTGGGATATAATGATGAAATAAAAAACATTTTATAGGAAATTTAATGAAGATTTAATGTGCCATAAATAATTTCTTAGTTTCCATAAATTTCGTTGTTACGATTTTTTAAACCCATCTCTGCCGTTTTCTTAATATTTTAGAAATTGAAATTAATTAAATCGTATCTCAAGAACGAATTGAGATATAATGACGAAATAAAGAACATTTTAAAGGAAATTTAATGAAGATTTAATGTGCCATATATAATTTCTTCGTTTCTATAATCTTCGTTATTATGACTTTTTAAGCCCATCTCTGCGTTTTTCTTTATATTTTAGAAATTGAAATTGATTAAATCGTATCTCAAGAACAAATTGAGATATAATGGCGAAATAAAAAGCATTTTAAAGGAAATTTAATGAAGACTTAATGTGAGATAAATAATTTCTTAGTTTCCATAAACTTCTTGTTATGATTTTTTAAACCCATCTCTGCGGTTTTCTTAATATTTTAGAAATTGAAATTAATTAAATAGTATCTCAAGAACGAATTGAGATATAATGACGAAATAAAAAGCATTTTAAAGGAAATTTAATGAGGATTGAATGTGGCATAAATAATTTCTTAGTTTCCATAAACTTGGTTGTTATGATTTTTTAAACCCATCTCTGCGGTTTTCTTAATATTTTAGAAATTCAAATTAATTAAATCGTATCTCAAGAACGAATTGAGATATAATGACGAAATAAATAACATTTTAAAGGAAATTTAATGAAGATTTAATGTGCCATAAATAATTTCTTCGTTTCCATAAATTTCGTTGTTATGACTTTTTAAGCCCATCTCTGCGTTTTTCTTTATATTTTCGAAATTGAAATTAATTAAATCGTATCTCAAGAACGAATAGAGATATAATGATGAAATAAAAAACATTTTAAAGAGAATTTAATGAATATTTAATGTGCCATAAATAATTTCTTCGTTTCCATAAATTTCGTTGTTATGATTTTTTAAACCCATCTCTGCGTTTTTCTTTATATTTTAGAAATTGAAATTAATTAAATCGTATCTCAAGAACGAATTGAGATATAATGATGAAATAGAAAACATTTTAAAGAGAATTTAATGAATATTTAATGTGCCATAAATAATTTCTTCGTTTCCATAAATTTCGTTGTTATGACTTTTTAAGCCCATCTCTGCGGTTTTCTTAATATTTTAGAAATTGAAATTAATTTAATCGTATCTCAAGAACGAATTGAGATATAATGACGAAATAAAGAACATTTTAAAGGAACTTTAATGAAGATTTAATGTGCCATAAATAATTTCTTCGTTTCCATAAATTTCGTTGTTATGATTTTTTAAACCCATCGCTGCGTTTTTCTTTATATTTTAGAAATTGAAATTAATTAAATCGTATCTCAAGAACGAATTGAGATATAATGACGAAATTAAAAGCATTTTAAAGGAAATTTAATGAAAATTTAATGTTCCATAAATAATTTCTTAGTTTCCATAAACTTGATTGTTATGATTTTTTAAACTCATCTCTGCGTTTTTCTTTATATTTTAAAAATTGAAATTTATTTAATCGTATCTCAAGAACGAATTGAGATATAACGATGAAATAAAAAGCATTTTAAAGGAAATTTAATGGAGATTTAATATGCCATAAATAATTTCTTATTTTCCATAAATTTCGTTGTTATGATTTTTTAAACCCATCTCTGCGGTTTTCTTAATATTTTAAAAATTGAAATTAATTTAATCGTATCTCAAGAACGAATTGAGATATAATGACGAAATAAAAAGCATTTTAAAGGAAATTTAATAAGGATTTAATATGCCATAAATAATTTCTTACTTTCCATAATCTTCGTTTTTATGACTTTTTAAACTCATCTTTGCCTCTTTACTTATATTGAGCGCATCTTTTTTCAACATTTTTCTAACTACTTCTNTTTCCATAATCTTCGTTTTTATGACTTTTTAAACTCATCTTTGCCTCTTTACTTATATTGAGCGCATCTTTTTTCAACATTTTTCTAACTACTTCTTGTTTTAGAAGAGTATTACACGGTAGTTTGTCTTCGAGGTTACGACGTTATTGAGTTTCTCTACCGAAACCATTAGCGTGATGTATTCGGTAATAAATTTATCGATAAAGTGTTCCCCCGGAGAGCTTAGTTCATGTAATATTAAAGAAGACTTTATTGTTTAAATAACATTAGAAACCAAAAATGAAATAATGAGATAAATTATCTCAGCAATTACATTGAAACCGCAATAAAAAGTGTGGTGCACCCTGCGTGCATCTGGTTTAGCGCCCTCTGTAAACTTGGAGTTTTTTTCAGAAAACTCCTTTTACCGGTGCTTTTACTCCGTTGCGAAATGTTCAATGCGGCACGCCACATTTTCTTTTACGATCACGCGGCTGGAAAACTGGTCGAGACAAGTACTAGGTACACTTTGAAACGTTTTAGAACGAAAGCCATCGTGAAACGTACAAAAAGAACTGGAAAATAAAAATTGAAAAACCATTTTTGCAACGCTAAATCTCCATACTCAACTTACCTCTTGCAATTAAATTAAATGATAATAAAGCTACAACAAAAACACACCAAAAAAAATACCGACCATCGCGTAGGTGGCATATACTGCAAGTTCACTTTGTTGTTACGTGAAGCTTGTAATGTATAAACTTCCGCCCTGAAACCCACGGAATCATCCACACCGGGGCGCTTATGCAAATTCAAATGAATATTTTACGCGTAACGTAGCTTCTCTTACTTTTTCAAGTTTTATTTAATAAAAAAAAATTTTTGTATTAATATAAAGTGAAATTATTAAAGATGTCAAATGAATGTGTTAAATGTCAAACTGACTTTAAGTTAGGTTATGATTATTTGAAGTTTGACATATCAAAAATTTTGTAAATATAAATGAAATTAGCAGCTATTATTTAATGTATAATTGGTTGCCTAATCATCAAGGGATTAATTTTTTTTACAATGATTAAAACAAATCTAAATCTAATTAACTTTAAATGCAACGTAATAGATTCGATTTACATATCACGAAATACATTATGCGTATCACTGAAGCATCGATCGTGACGGTTTATTGTTTGAGGACCCGACATTGTCCCGTCAGCGCTTAGAAGGACCTCACAATGGATCATTTGCGATTCTCTCTCGGTCGATATCCGCTGACTGCTTTTGACGTTTCGACCCTAATTAGATTGCGTTATACCTAGGAAGGTTTCTCGCCTGACATCAGTATAATCCAACTGTTAATTAAATCTATTTTTTTGGTAATTTCTTAATACCCAATCGTTTCTTTCAAAAACCTTTCGCTTTTAACTTTATACAGCGTTCGCCAAAAAGTTAGTTACGCCCAGTTCTTTTAGGATCTATTAAATGTACGTTTCTGAAATGTCTATTAATCATAAAGTATTAAATCGTATTAAATCAGCTAATTACAATCAAAGTAGGCGCCGAAATATTTGTTATATATTTGTTTAAACTGTCAATTTTTTGACATTTAAAGCTATCAACGGCCTTATTTCGACGCCTACTTAGATTGTATTTCTGTATTTCTCGATTTTTTTCTTATACAACCATATGATTTTTTATTTGAAACATTTTTCTTTAAAACCACAAATGGCGAAGTTACTGGCTATATTCCAGACATTTGACACACCCTGTAGAGGATGTTCATCCCGATCTTTCGATGTGAAATATTTTCAAGATTCATAGAAAAGACTTATAGAAGATTCTAGGTTATATGATATAAAAACTATGTGATAATATTTTTGAAATAACCGGGAAAAAAATATGGAAGAAGAAATAGTCAAATTTATAAATAAAAAATAGCGAAATTTTCAAAAAATCATATTGACTGCATTTTTAGGATTCAAGATATGATATGTTTGTTAAATTGAAGCTTAAAGATTCTAGTTTATGATATGATACAAAAACTATAAGACAATATTATTGAAAATTAGAGGAAAAAAATATTAAAGAAGAAACTGTCAAATTTATATATAAAAAAAATCGAAATTTAAAAAATATCATATCGACTGCATTTTTAGGAATCATGGTATGATATGTATGTTAAATTGAAGCTTAAAGATTCTAGTTTATGATATGATATAACAACAATAAGACAATATTATTGAAATTTCCAGGAAAAAATTATTAAAGAAGAAATTATCAAAAATATAAATCAAAAATAACGAAATTTTCAAAAAATCATATTGACTACATTTTTAGGGATCAAGATGTGATATGTATGTTAAATTGAAGCTTAAAGATTCTAGTTTATGATATGATATAAAAACTATAAGACAATATTATTGAAAATTAGAGGAAAAAGTTATTAAAGAAGAAACTGTCAAATTTATATATAAAAAAAAGTCGAAATTAAAAAAAAACCATATCGACTGCATTTTTAGGAATCATAGTATGATATGTATGTTAAATTGAAGATTAAAGATTCTAGTTTATGATATGATATAAAAACAATAAGACAATATTATTGAAGTTTCCAGGAAAAAATTATTAAAGAAGAAACTGTCAAATTTATATATAAAAAAAATCGAAATTTAAAAAATATCATATCGACTGCATTTTTAGGAATCATGGTATGATATGTATGTTAAATTGAAGCTTAAAGATTCTAGTTTATGATATGATATAAAAACTATAAGACAATATTATTGAAAATTAGAGAAAAAAATTATTAAAGGAAAAACTATCAAATTTACATATAAAAAAAAAATCGAAATTTAAAAAATACATATCATATCGACTGCATTTTTAGGAATCATGGTATGATATGTATGTTAAATTGAAGTTTAAAGATTCTAGTTTATGATATGATATAAAAACAATAAGACAATATTATTGAAATTTCCAGGAAGAAATTATTAAAGAAGAAATTATCAAACTTATAAATCAAAAATAACGAAATTTTCAAAAAATCATATTGACTACATTTTTAGGAACCAAGATGTGATATGTATGTTAAATTGAAGCTTAAAGATTCTAGATTATGATATGATATAAAAACTATAAGACAATATTATTGAAAATTAGAGGAAAAAATTATTAAAGGAGAAACTGTCAAATTTATGTATAAAAAAAATCAAAATTTAAAAAATATCATATTGACTGCATTTTTAGGAATCATGGTATGATATGTATATTAAATTGAAGATTAGAGATTCTAGTTTATGATATGATATCAAAACAATAAGACAATATTATTGAAATTTCCAGGAAAAAATTATTAAAGAAGAAATTGTCAAATTTAAATATAAAAAAAAATCGCAATTTTAAAAAAATCATATCGTCTGCATTTTTAGGAATCATGGTATGATATGTATGTTAAATTGACGCTTAGAGATTCTAGCTTATGATATGATATAAAAGCAATAAGACAATATTATTGAAATTTCCAGGAAAAAATTATTAAAGAAGAAATTATCAAAAATATAAATCAAAAATAACGAAATTTTCAAAAAATTATATTGACTACATTTTTAGGAACCAAGATGTGATATGTATGTTAAATTGAAGCTTAAAGATTCTAGATTATGATATGATATAAAAACTATAAGACAATATTATTGAAAATTGGAGGAGAAAATTATTAAAGGAGAAACTATCAAATTAATAAATAAAAAATATCGAAATTTTCAATAAATCATACTGAGTGCATTTTTGGGAATCATGATATGATATGTATGTTAAATTGAAGCTTAAAGATTCTAGTTTATGATATGATATAAAAACTATAACACAATATTATTGAAATTTCCAGGAAAAAAATATTAAAGACGAAATTGTCAAATTTATAAATCAAAAATAATATGAAATTTTGAAAAAATCGTATCGACCGTACTATTAAGTATAAATATATGATATATATATTAAATTGAACCTTAAACATTCTAGTTTATGATATGATATAAAAACTATACGACAATATTATTAAAAATTAGAGGAAAAGAATACTAAAGAAGGAATTGTCAAATTTATTAATCAAAAATAATATTAAATTTTGAAAAAATCGTATCGACCGTACTATTAAAGATAAATATATGATATATATGTTAAATTGAAGGTTAAATGTTCGTGTTATTGGTATGATATGAAAACTATATGATAATATTAATAAAAATTTGAAATATTTAACATTTAAAATATCGATTTTGTTGGTTCCTTGAAATGGTGACCATGATAAAAATATTTTAGATCGAAGAATCAGAAAGAACATCGTATATACACAAAATTTCAGAAGTTGAAGCTGTGTTGGTGACTTTTTGGTCTACACTGTACAGGCTGGTTCAAATTCGATGTCCGAATAGGCTATCTCGGAAACTATAAGAGTTAGAAAAAAAGTAGCTTACATGTCATGATCTCATTTTTCGAGAAACTGCTAATGCCAAAAACCTCAAAGCGCTATCGTCTTTTGTTTTTCCCCTAGAGGCCAAAATTGAAAATATCGTAAAACCAGCAAGTGCAATTATCTTGGTTATTATTATAGGTGGAGTATTATAAGTAAGACATTATATGGACACTTTTTTACAGAGAATTTGATGATGTAGTCAAAAAATTTTTTTCGATTTTAGATTTTGAGATATTATGACAATTTTCGTTTTTTTTAATGGAAACAACCACTTATTATTCGCTTATTAAATTCGTTATTTTTTTCTGATTACAAAAATATGGGGTTAGATAGGTCTATTTCTTATTGTTTTAGAATAAAGCTGAAAATGAGCTTTTTTTAGTGTCGTCAAAGAAATTAAATTTACAGTTTCCTGTACATTACCATAACTAAAAACTATTCTAATAAAAATTGATATAAAATTTACTTTATTTTCTAATATGTAACATTCTAACATGTTAAACTTTTCGTAATTTTCGTAATCCATCTTAAAAAACAGGATTTTTAATTTGACACTTCAGAAAATTTTTGAATACAAATAAATGTTGCTATTTTTATTTGAAATAAAAAAAATATATGAGCGCCATCTATCAATAATTTATTAAGTCATTTAATAATAATATTAAATATTAATAAAAAATGTGAAATAATGCAATCTATTCCAACTTTTGTGTAAAACAAATATAAATTAAATAGTTCAACAAATGTATTTGTTTCAAATATCAGAAATATGTTTTTTTTAATTTTTAGTTTTAATTTACAGGAAACTGTAAATTTAATTTCTTGACAGCACTAAAAAAAAGTTTATTTTTTAAAGCTTTATTCTAAAACAATAAGAAATAGAGCTGTATAACCCCATATTTTTGTAATCAGAAAAAAATAACGATAAACAGGATTTTTAATTTGACACTTCAGTAAATTTTTGATATTACGTCATTTAATAATAATATTAAATATTAATAAAAAATGTAAAATAATGTAATCTATTCCAACTTTGGTGTAAAACAAATATAAATTAAATAGTTCAACAAATGTATTTGTTTCAAATATCAGAAATATGTTTTTTTTAATTTTTAGTTATAATTTACAGGAAACTGTAAATTTAATTTCTTGATAGCACTAAAAAAAAGTTTATTTTTTAAAGCTTTATTCTAAAATAATAAGAAATAGAGCTGTCTAACCCCACATTAGCCATATAAGCGAATAATCAGTGATTGTTTCTATTTCTAACTCTTATAGTTTCCATCGAATTTGAACCATCCTGTGCATACATAGTGTATTATTGTAAATACTTAAATTACCTAGAACTCATTAAGTACTTTTTGCGTTGTTTCAATGAAAACGTTTCGTGACTGTGGGGGGTAAATTATGAACATGCAACGTCCTTATTATGGGGCCTACCCCTATCTGTTGCTCTCTAATGGGCGGTGGCGGACAAAAGCTTCCCCAGCGTGCTCGATCATTATCGCTTCTCTGTCGGATACGAAGTGCTTTATTTGCAGTTTATTATTTAAAACCAACCTTTTGTTCCACTTCAACAAATTTAAAACGCTCACCTCACCGAAATACACTTATTTTTTTTATTTATTTATTAATTTATTTATTATTATTAACTCTTTAAGTTCTAATTTTATTTTTTTTTTAATAAAGTTGAACTAACTTTGATGTCCAACGAACCACCTAAAACCCCACGTCCAGAATTACAGAGAATCGCGGAGTTTTGGCTTTGAACATTCTGTACAACACGGTGACGACGCCGTTTTCCTTTGAAAGTTTTCCGCACGGTCGCCATAGTATGTAATCCTTTGCGGTGGAAAGGCAAAGAGAGATGCAACACCGCTTTCCAAAAAAAAAAATTTTTAAAAAACACCACGTCTCATCGATTTCCTCTCGGATGGTATTTCAAGTTCACTTGACCGAGATGATGCTTCTTTTCGACCCTTTGCGTGTATGTATAAAATTAGACGGTGCTTCTCGTTCAATTCAAGTGGAAAAGATAAGATTTTTTTTAAATAAACAACGTTAAAGAACATCACAAATTTTTTAATAAAACAAAGAATTTCTTTTTAATTCATTTTGCTGTTAAAGAAACCCGGGTGTAGTTAATTAAAGGTGAAGGCGCCGGATACTTTGTAGAGGTAAAATTTTTGCCCGTCGACAAACATTGTCGGATGGAAGGCGGACATAATGAGCCATTTGTAGGGGTTTAGCGATTCTCTTGGCCTCTTGCCATTTCCCTTTTCTTGCGACCACTTAAGATGTTCAGTCCGGAAACTGAGGGCGATGTTGCCAATTTTACCGTCCTGAAGTGAGTGGTAATAAAACGTTGAGTTTTCTCGAAACCTCAACGTTCAAACATTACTTGAATTTGTAATTTTCGTTTTAAAAAATATTAATATAATCTTTTTATTCAAACTTAGCTTATATTATTTTGCATTGAAATTGACTTTTCGCGCAAACGAATCGATGTAACAACGGAACACCCGGATTTAGCCTTCCTCCTATTACCCAGGAAACCGGAATAATCCCACCTGGAATGCGAAGGTTTGCGAAATATGAATATTCAAGTCGATTTTGATTCGGAATAACCGCAAGTTCCTCCCTCTAATAACTCTAATTGTTGCCGGTTTTAGGTACTAATGGGTAACTATTTACATTTTGCGCACAAATTCGTATGATTTAGTGTTTCATACATCAATTAGATTCAGTTTAACTTCTTTATTATACGATTTTTTTAATTGTTATGTACTGTTCAGTGGGAAATAGAAAAATGACGTGTACAGCAAAATTAAGCAAAAATTTTAAAAATTTGTATTAATAAAAATTGTTTGCATTTGTATTATAAACACGTTTTATTCGAAACATTTTTCTATATAAATAATAATTATCAACATAACCTCAAATTAATCATTTTTTGTAAGAGTATACAACGCCATCTAGAAATAATATCAAAAAAGTTTATTAAAATAATTTGTTACAAATTAAATTCTAAACAACTTTTATTTGAAAAATTTTTCGATATGGAAAAGAATTGCTGCGTACTCTTCAGTGGGAAATAAAGATGTATAACTTCATCGAGCAAAAATATTGAAAAATTGTTCTAATAAAAATTGTTTATAATTAAATTATAAACATGTTTTATTCGAAATACTTTTTAATATTAATAATAATTATCAAGATAACCTCAAATTAATCATTCTTTGTAAGAGTATACAACGCCATCTAGAAATAATATCAAAAAAGTTTATTAAAATAATTTGTTGCAAATTGAATTCTAAACAACTTTTATTTGAAAAATTTTTTGATATGGAATAGAATTGCTGCGTACTCTTCAGTGGGAAATAAAGTTATTTCAGTGTATAACTTCACCGAGCAAAAATATTGAAAAATTGTTCTAATAAAAATTGTTTATAATTAAATTATAAACATTTTTTATTCGAAATACTTTTTAATATAAATAATAATTATCAAGATAAGCTCAAATTAATCATTTTTTGTAAGAGTATACAACGCCATCTAGAAATAATATCAAAAAAGTTTATTAAAATAATTTGTTACAAATTGAATTCTAAACAACTTTTATTTGAAAAATTTTTCAATATGAAAAAGAATTATTGCGTACTCTTCAGTGGGAAATAAAGTTATTTCAGTGTATAACTTCACCGAGCAAAAATATTGAAAAATTGTTCTAATAAAAATTGTTTATAATTAAATTATAAACATGTTTTATTCGAAATACTTTTTGATATCAATAATAATTATCAAGATAACCTCAAATTAATCATTTTTTGTAACAGTATACAGCGCCATCTAGAAATAACATCAAAAATGTTTATTAAAATAATTTATTATAAATTGAATTCTAAACAACTTTTATTTGAAATATTTTTCGATATGGAAAAGAATTGTTGCGTACTCTTCAGTGGGAAATAAAGTTATTTCAGTGTATAACTTCACCGAGCAAAAATATCAAAAAATTGTTCTAATAAAAGTTGTTTATAATTAAATTATAAACATGTTTTATTCGAAATACTTTTTGATACCAATAATAATTATCAAGATAACCTCAAATTAATTATTTTTTGTAAGAGTATACAACGCCATCTAGAAATAATATCAAAAAAGTTTATTAAAATAATTTGTCACAAATTGAATTCTAAACGACTTCTATTTGAAAAATTTTTCGATATAGGAAAAAATTGTTGCGTACTCTTCAGTGGGAAATAAAGGTGTATAACTTCACCGAGCAAAAATATTGAAAAATTGTTCTAATAAAAATTGTTTATAATTAAATTATAAACATTTTTTATTCGAAATACTTTTTAATATAAATAATAATTATCAAGATAACCTCAAATTAATCATTTTTTGTAACAGTATACAGCGCCATCTAGAAATAATATTACAAAAATTTATTAAAATAATTTGTTACAAATTGAATTCTAAACCACTTTTATTTGAAAAATTTTTCGATTTAGGAAAGAATTGTTGCGTACTCTTCAGTGGGAAATAAAGTTATTTCAGTATATAACTTCACCGAGCAAAAATATCAAAAAATTGTTCTAATAAAAATTGTTTATAATTAAATTATAAACATGTTTTATTTGAAATACTTTTTGATACAAATAATAATTATCAAGATAACCTCAAATTAATCATTTTTTGTAACAGTATACAGCGCCATCTAGAAATAATATTACAAAAATTTATTAAAATGATTTGTTACAAATTGAATTCTAAATAACTTTTATTTGAAAAATTTTTCGATATAGCAAAAAATTGTTGCGTACTCTTCAGTGGGAAATAAAATTATTAGTGTATAGTTTCACCGAGTAAAAATATTGAAAAATTGTTTTAATAAAAATTGTTTATAATTAAATTATAAACATTTTTTATTCGAAATATTTTTTGATGTCAATAATAATTATCAAGATAACCTCAAATTAATCATTTTTTGTAACAGTATACAACGCCATCTAGAAATAATATTAAAAAAGTTTATTAAAATAATTTGTTACAAATTAAATTCTAAATAACTTTTATTTGAAAAATTTTTCGATATAGCAAAAAATTGTTGCGTACTATTCAGTGGGAAATAAAGTTATTACAGTCTATAACTTCACCGAGCAAAAATATTGAAAAATTGTTTTAATAAAAATTGTTTATAATTAAATTATAAACATGTTTTATTCGAAATACTTTTTAATATAAATAATAATTATTAAGATAACCTCAAATTAATCATTTTTTGTAACAGTATACAGCGCCATCTAAAAATAATATCAAAAAAGTTTATTAAAATAATTTATTACAAATTAAATTTTAAATAACTTTTATTTGAAAAAATTTTCGATATAGGAAAAAATTGTTGCGTACTCTTCAGTGGGAAATAAAGTTATTACAGCTTATAACTTCAACGAGCAAAAATATTGAAAAATTGTTCTAATAAAAATTGTTTATAATTAAATTATAAACATGTTTTATTCGAAATACTTTTTGATACCAATAATAATAATCAACATAACCTCAAATTAATTATTTTTGGTAAGAGTATACAGCGCCATCTAGANATGTTTTATTCGAAATACTTTTTGATATCAATAATAATTATCAAGATAACCTCAAATTAATCATTTTTTGTAACAGTATACAGCGCCATCTAGAAATAATATTACAAAATTTTATTAAAATGATTTGTTACAAACTGAATTCTAAACGACTTTTATTTGAAAAATTTTTCAATATAGCAAAAAATTGTTGCGTACTCTTCAGTGGGAAATTAAGTTATTACTGTGTATAACTTCACCGAGCAAAAATATTTAAAAATTGTTCTAATAAAAATTGTTTAAAATTAAATTATAAACATGTTTTATTCGAAAAACTTTTTGATACCAATAATAATTGTCAAGATAACCTCAAATTAATCATTTTTTGTAACAGTATACAGCGCCATCTAAACATAATACTAAAAAAGTTTATTCAAATAATTTGTTACAAATTGAATTCTAAATCACTTTTATTTGAAAAATTTTTCGATATAGGAAAAAATTGTTGCGTACTCTTCAGTGGGAAATAAAGGTGTATAACTTCACCGAGCAAAAATATTGAAAAATTGTTCTAATAAAAATTGTTTATAATTAAATTATAAACATGTTTTATTCGAAATACTTTTTAATATTAATAATAATTATCAAGATAACCTCAAATTAATCATTCTTTGTAAGAGTATACAACGCCATCTAGAAATAATATCAAAAAAGTTTATTAAAATAATTTGTTGCAAATTGAATTCTAAACAACTTTTATTTGAAAAATTTTTTGATATGGAATAGAATTGCTGCGTACTCTTCAGTGGGAAATAAAGTTATTTCAGTGTATAACTTCACCGAGCAAAAATATTGAAAAATTGTTCTAATAAAAATTGTTTATAATTAAATTATAAACATTTTTTATTCGAAATACTTTTTAATATAAATAATAATTATCAAGATAAGCTCAAATTAATCATTTTTTGTAAGAGTATACAACGCCATCTAGAAATAATATCAAAAAAGTTTATTAAAATAATTTGTTACAAATTGAATTCTAAACAACTTTTATTTGAAAAATTTTTCAATATGAAAAAGAATTATTGCGTACTCTTCAGTGGGAAATAAAGTTATTTCAGTGTATAACTTCACCGAGCAAAAATATTGAAAAATTGTTCTAATAAAAATTGTTTATAATTAAATTATAAACATGTTTTATTCGAAATACTTTTTGATACCAATAATAATTATCAAGATAACCTCAAATTAATCATTTTTTGTAACAGTATACAGCGCCATCTAAACATAATATTAAAAAAGTTTATTAAAATAATTTGTTACAAATTGAATTCTAAATGACTTTTATTTGAAAATTTTTTCGATATTAAAAAATTAGCCTGATGTGCCATAATCTATGGTAAGTACTGTTCAGTGGGAATTTTTACAATTATTATTATCAATTATCAATCGGGGGAAACTATCTCCGAAACTTCTTCAGCTCACATTTTGTTGTTGCTATGTTAATTAAGAATTATATGTACTATTCAGTGGGAAATTTTAATTATCTTATGACACAAAGCGGAATTAATTAAACCTACAATTTTTGAAACAAACAAACCTATTTTTATACCTACCAATAAAAAAAAAATCATAGAAATCACAAAAGTGTTAAAAGAAAGTGTATTTCTTCAACACGATATTTTAATATAAAGAATAAACACCTGGTGGTTTAAAGACGATACGATGTTAGTCACGCAACTTCATAACGTCAAAAAGATAGCGTGGTAAGGGTGCGTGTTTATAGTTTATATTTATATTTATATTCGGCGAGATTCTATAAAAAATTCGTCGATTGTTCGATAGTTATTAAAAAAATATATAGGTACACACACACTCAATTTGGGTCGACAATTTTATTTTTTTTTTCGAATAAATTTGCCTCTTTATTGACAAAATACCAACCTGTAATTTTCCACGAAATGATAACAGTAGGGAAAATAAAATATGCAATTTTCACGTAACTTCTGCTATTGACAGTTATCTATTATATCAAGTTTCATAATAATTCGGATTATGAACATAATTAAGCTTTAAAAGTTACTTTTTTTTTTAAATTAATTTGAAATGGTTTAACTTAGGTAATAAAATGATTCATATATAGGTGTCCACAAAACTCTACTTAGTATAACTATTTTTGTATTTGGGTTTTTTTTTTGGGATTTTGAATTGAAATTGGTCCCCGAAGTGGCAGCACCATCCTCGCGTTTTCCGGCAATAAAATCGGAGTCTCCTCGTAATATTCTATAGGAAAACCCACTACCGTCCTTATGTCACCATCCACCCATCACCTCCCCTTTGAAATACTGCTCGCGATAAAACTGCCATCTACGGGTTGCAAAGGGATGTGACCCACATCTTCCACGGTGCATTGATTTTCCGTTGTTGAATGGCGTCCGGTTATTGAAAGGAAATCGGAATCCTACTCTTTTATATTACCAACCAAAAAAAAATTCTCCTAATAAAATAAAATAAAAAAAATAAGCTTTAAAAATTATGCTTTTCAAAATTTTTCCTCAAACACCACAACAAAAAATGTTATTATATAATTATTCATCAATAAATTTCTTATTATTATTATTATACTTAATAAATTAATGTTGATCTAATAATCAAAATGTTCTGCGCATGTTTCATGACGTCACCGTGGAAACGCTGTGAAAATGTTGGTGGGGGGTTTGGGTTGAAAGAATCGAGTGGTGGGGCATCATATGTCAAGTGTGCGCTCTTGTCTGTCAGTGTTAGTGTTCCTCGTGTAGTCGTCGGTTGTTTTCGGCTTAATCCCAGCCCGCTAGATTTGTTTGTCGTCGTCGCCGCGTTCGAAACTTTTTAATTGGACAGATCTCATAGCTTAAAAGCTCGGGCGCGCGGAAAACAAACTGCAAGCTTTTAACTCTTTGCTTGAGTACTAAAAGTCTTAAAAACAAAAAAAACTTTTTTTCAAAAAGTGAATTTTAAAAAATAAAGAAAATTGTGTTTCTTTTTTTTGTTCTTGGTTTTTTTAATGTTGTTTATTGTGTAAAGTTTTAAATAATCGTTGAAGAATCGTTCTTTTTTGGTTTTGATGTCGTCTTGAAAAGGTAAATTTATTTTACTTATTTTAACAAGAACTTGAAACACATTTACGTTGAACAAACATATTTGATTTTGTATTATCTCCCGACACCTTTAATGTAGCACAACATCAAAGATAAAAATAGGCTAAAAAGGTACGATATTTTCCATCATTCAGACGCGAGATAATAATAACTAATACCTAATAATAATCATGGTGTTCGAGATGAGCTTAACTGTGATAAACAGAGATAATTGTGCAATCCATAATCGCGCCAGATACAAACGCGATTAACTTTCTACTTGAATTTAAATTTAAATAAAAAAAAATTATCGCCATCTATTGATTTTAACTCCGACTTAAATTAATTTATGACACACATATAATTTTGAACTAAATTTGTGTTAATTTATATGCGACAACACATTAATTAGATTTAATGTAATTAAATCAATACATTTTTGCATTTTTAAAAACGAATTATTTTGTAATTAAAAATTATATATGTACTGCCATCTATTGATTTTAATTACGATTAAAATTTGTGAATGATATTAGACATAAATTATTTATTTATTTAATAAATAATGTATTACATTAATTTATTTAAAATAGATTGATTCGTTGAGTTAAAATTTTAAAACAAATTAAAATAATAAATCACGAAAATCTTGTTGGCTAACTTCACTATAAACAGATTTGACGTGGTGTAAGTGACAGCTTTAAAATCGTTAAAAAAATATCCCTTAAATATTACACCCTGAAAAACTAAATGTTATTTAAATCATTTCGTGACATTATATTCATTATACTAACGTCACTATGGTTTTAAACTCAAATTAATCTTAAAGTAAGTTTTGACAATTCGGGTTCTTAAGCTTAAAACGAGGAATTTAATTTATTTCAATAATTTTACATTAATTTGTTCATCAAATTAAGAATAATCGTTTTAGTAACGATTAAAATAAAGATTTTTCATTATTTATTGTATACTTAAAAACGAATTAATATTTTGTTCAGTAAAAAAATGTTTAAGATAAATTAACGCCATCTATCGATTTTGATATCGATTATAATTGATGATGACGTTAAACTCAATTTAATTCAATTCATTAATCAATTTATTTGCGAAAATATATTAATTTGACTCATTGAAACTAAAAGTTTAAAATAAATTGTATATTTATAAACAATTTTGTATAATAGAATTGAAATATTTTTTTGTAACTGAAGCTAACTTCGCTTTATTTTCGATTTACGTCAGTGCGTCAGTGAGTTTTTAACCTCAAAATGAGGAATTTAATTTATTTAAACAATTTTACATTAATTTATTTATAAAATTAAGTATAATCGTTTTAGTAACGATTAAAATTAAGATTTTTTATTATTTCTTATATATTTAAAAACGAATTAACATTTTATTCAGTAAAAAAAATCTTTGGGGTAAATTAACGCCATCTATCGGTTTTAATATCGATTATAATTGTTAATGACATTAGACTCAAAAGATTTTATTATTAATTTTTTAATTAAAATCAATTTATTTTCGAAAATATATTAATTTGACTCATTGAAACTAAAAGTTTAAAATAAATTGTATTTTTATAAACAATTTTGTATAATAGAATTGAAAATTTTTTTTGTAACTGAAACTAACTTCGCTTTATTTTCGATTTACGTCATTGAGTGATTGACAGCTTTAAAATCGTTAAAACATATTTTAATTTTTAATCGTAAGTATTCCCTTAAATATTACTTCCTGAAAACTAAATGTTATTTAAATCCTTTTTCGGGACATTATATTCATCATAGTAACGTCACTTTATTTCTAAACTGAAAAAATTCTTAAAATAGGATTTGACAATGTTTTTAACCTCAAAATGAGGAATTTAATTTATTTAAACAATTTTACATTAATTTATTTATGAAATTAAGTATAATCGTTTTAGTAACGATTCAAATTAAGATTTTTTATTATATCTTGTATTTTTAAAAACGAATTAACATTTTATTCAGTAAAAAAAAATCTTTGGGGTAAATTAGCGCCATCTATCGATTTTAATATCGATTATAATTGTTAATGACGTTAGACTCAACAGGATTTTATTATTAATTTTTTAATTAAAATTAATTTATTTGCGAAAATATATTAATTTGAGTAATTGAAACTAAAAGTTTACAATAAATTGTATATTTATAAACAATTTTGTATAATAGAATTGAAATTTTTTTTGTAACTGAATCTAACTTCGCTTTATTTTCGATTTACGTTATTGAGTGATTGACAGCTTTAAAATCGTTAAAACATATTTTAAGCTTTAATCGTAAGTATTCCCTTAAATATTACTTCCTGAAAACTAAATGTTATTTAAATCCTTTTTCGGGGTATTATATTCATCATAAAAACGTCAATTTGTTTCTAAATTAAAAAAATTCTTAAAATAAGATTTGACAATGTTTTTAACCTCAAAATGAATTTAATTTATTTAAATTATTTTACATTAATTTATTTATAAAATTAAGTATAATCGTTTTAGTAACGATTAAAATTAAGATTTTTTGTAATTTCTTGTATATTTAAAAACGAATTAACATTTTATTCAGTAAAAAAAAATCTTTAGCAGAAATTAGCGCCATCTATCGATTTTAATATCGATTATAATTGTTAATGACATTAGACTCAAAAGATTTCATTATTAATTTTTTAATTAAAATTAATTTATTTGCGAAAATATATTAATTTGATTCATTGAAACTAAAAGTTTACAATAAATTGTATATTTATAAACAATTTTGTATAATAGAATTGAAATTTTTTTTGTAACTGAAACTAACTTCACTTTATTTTCGATTTACGTCATTGAGTGATTGACAGCTTTAAAATCGTTAAAACATATTTTAAGCTTTAATCGTAAGTATTCCCTTAAATATTACTTCCTGAAAACTAAATGTTATTTAAATCCTTTTTCGGGGTATTATATTCATCATAAAAACGTCAATTTGTTTCTAAATTAAAAAAATTCTTAAAATAAGATTTGACAATGTTTTTAACCTCAAAATGAATTTAATTTATTTAAATTATTTTACATTAATTTATTTATAAAATTAAGTATAATCGTTTTAGTAACGATTAAAATTAAGATTTTTTGTAATTTCTTGTATATTTAAAAACGAATTAACATTTTATTCAGTAAAAAAAAATCTTTAGCAGAAATTAGCGCCATCTATCGATTTTAATATCGATTATAATTGTTAATGACATTAGACTCAAAAGATTTCATTATTAATTTTTTAATTAAAATTAATTTATTTGCGAAAATATATTAATTTGAGTCATTGAAACTAAAAGTTTACAATAAATTGTATATTTATAAACAATTTTGTATAATAGAATTGAAATTTTTTTTGTAACTGAGACTAACTTCGCTTTATTTTCGATTTACGTCATTGAGTGAGTGACAGCTTTAAAATCGTTAAAACATTTTAATTTTTAATCGTAAGTATTCCCTTAAATATTACTTTCTGAAAACTAAATGATATTTAAACCCTTTTTCGGGACATTACATTCATTATAGTAACGTCACTTTATTTCTAAACCGAAAAAATTCTTAAAATAAGATTTGACAATGTTTTTAACCTCAAAATGAGGAATTTAATTTATTTAAACAATTTTACATTAATTTATTTGTGAAATTAAGTATAATCGTTTTAGTAACGATTCAAATTAAGATTTTTTATTATATCTTGTATTTTTAAAAACGAATTAACATTTTATTCAGTAAAAAAAAATCTTTGGGGTAAATTAGCGCCATCTATCGATTTTAATATCGATTATAATTGTTAATGACGTTAGACTCAAAAGATTTTATTATTAATTTTTTAATTAAAATCAATTTATTTGCGAAAATATATTAATTTGACTCATTGAAACTAAAAGTTTAAAATAAATTGTATATTTATAAACAATTTTGTATAATAGAATTGAAAATTTTTTTTGTAACTGAAACTAACTTCACTTTATTTTCGATTTACGTCATTGAGTGATTGACAGCTTTAAAATCGTTAAAACATTTTAATTTTTAATCGTAAGTATTCCCTTAAATATCACTTCCTGAAAACTAAATGTTATTTAAATCCTTTTTGGGACATTATATTCATCATAGTAACGTCACTTTATTTCTAAACCGAAAAAATTCTTAAAATAAGATTTGACAATATTTTTAACCTTAAAATTTATTCAGTAAAAAAAAATCTTTGGGGTAAATTAGCGCCATCTATCGATTTTAATATCGATTATAATTGTTAATGACGTTAGACTCAACAGGATTTTATTATTAATTTTTTAATTAAAATCAATTTATTTGCGAAAATATATTAATTTGAGTCATTGAAACTAAAAGTTTACAATAAATTGTATATTTATAAACAATTTTGTATAATAGAATTGAAATTTTTTTTGTAACTGAGACTAACTTCGCTTTATTTTCGATTTACGTCATTGAGTGAGTGACAGCTTTAAAATCGTTAAAACATTTTAATTTTTAATCGTAAGTATTCCCTTAAATATTACTTTCTTAAAACTAAATGATATTTAAACCCTTTTTCGGGACATTACATTCATTATAGTAACGTCACTTTATTTCTAAACCGAAAAAATTCTTAAAATAAGATTTGACAATGTTTTTAACCTCAAAATGAGGAATTTAATTTATTTAAACAATTTTACATTAATTTATTTGTGAAATTAAGTATAATCGTTTTAGTAACGATTCAAATTAAGATTTTTTATTATATCTTGTATTTTTAAAAACGAATTAACATTTTATTCAGTAAAAAAAAATCTTTGGGGTAAATTAGCGCCATCTATCGATTTTAATATCGATTATAATTGTTAATGACGTTAGACTCAACAGGATTTTATTATTAATTTTTTAATTAAAATCAATTTATTTGCGAAAATATATTAATTTGAGTCATTGAAACTAAAAGTTTACAATAAATTGTATATTTATAAACAATTTTGTATAATAGAATTGAAAATTTTTTTTGTAACTGAAACCAACTTCACTTTATTTTCGATTTACGTCATTGAGTGATTGACAGCTTTAAAATCGTTAAAACATTTTAATTTTTAATCGTAAGTATTCCCTTAAATATCACTTCCTGAAAACTAAATGTTATTTAAATCCTTTTTGGGACATTATATTCATCATAGTAACGTCACTTTATTTCTAAACTGAAAAAATTCTTAAAATAGGATTTGACAATGTTTTTAACCTCAAAATGAGGATTTTAATTTATTTAAATAATTTCACATTAATTTATTTATGAAATTAAGTATAATCGTTTTAGTAACGATTTAAATTAAGATTTTTTAGTATATCTTGTATATTTAAAAACGAATTAACATTTTATTCAGTAAAAAAAAATCTTTAGGAGAAATTAGCGCCATCTATCGATTTTAATTTCGATTATAATTGTTAATGACATTAGACTCAAAAGATTTTATTATTAATTTTTTAAATAAAATTAATTTATTTGCGAAAATATATTAATTTGACTCATTGAAACTAAAAGTTTAAAATAAATTGTATATTTATAAACAATTTTGTATAATAGAATTGAAATTTTTTTTGTAACTGAAACTAACTTCGCTTTATTTTCGATTTACGTCATTGAGTGATTGACAGCTTTAAAATCGTTAAAACATATTTTAATTTTTAATCGTAAGTATTCCCTTAAATATTACTTCCTGAAAATTGAATGTTATTTAAATCCTTTTTCGGGACATTATATTCATCATAATAACGTCACTTTGTTTCTAAACCGAAAAAATTCTTAAAATATGATTTGATAATGCTTTTAACCTCAAAATGAGGAATTTAATTTATTTAAACAGTTTTACATTAATTTATTTATGAAATTAAGTATAATCGTTTTAGTAACGATTCAAATTAAGATTTTTTATTATTTCTTGTATATTTAAAAACGAATTAACATTTTATTCAGTAAAAAAAAATCTTTAGGAGAAATTAGCGCCATCTATCGATTTTAATATCGATTATAATTGTCAATGACATTAGACTCAAAGGATTTTATTATTAATTTTTTAATTAAAATTAATTTATTTGCGAAAATATATTAATTTGACTCATTGAAACTAAAATTTTAAATAAATTGTATTTTCATAAACAATTTTGTATAATAGAATTGAAAATTTTTTTTGCAACTGAAACTAACTTCGCTTTATTTTCGATTTACGTCATTGAGTGATTGACAGCTTTAAAATCGTTAAAACTTTTTAAATTTTAATTGTAAGTATTCCTTTAAATATTACTTCCTGAAAACTAAATGTTATTTTAATCCCTTTTCGGGACATTATATTCATTAGATTCACGTTACTATCTTTCTAAACTAAAAAAATTCTTAAAATACGTTTTGACAATGTTTTTAACCTCAAAATTAGAAATTTAATTTATTTAAATAATTTTAGATTATCTTATTAATGCAATGTGATTTTGACGCTTTGAAAATCGTTTTAGTTTCGTAGTTTTCTACACAAATAGGTACAGTTATCTATGACTACAAATAGTGTTTTCGTTTTTTTTCCTCTTTTCTTAGTGCTTCTACGTTTAGCTCCTCTATTTTTGTATACACGCGTATTGATTCGTCGGGACTGAAATAGATCTGGACTTCTCCTGAATGTTGGTTATTTAGTACAACACATGAAAAGAGAAAAACGATTTTTTTTTGTTGTACCAAGTACAAATGTCAAATATACAATAATTAATCGTAATATTGGTTTTGTCTGTATGTAATTGGATTTTACAAATAGTTAATTTGAAACGTAAAATCAACTTTGTTTGTTGATATATTCACGGGAATAAAATTTATTTTGTAAATGAAGTAATTTGCAATAATTGCAACCTGATGGATTCAACAATAAATTTAATCAATTTCAATTTTAAATAAAAACAAACGTGTGTGTATTGATACTTGTAGATACTATTTTTAATCACCTTCAAATTTTNAACTAACTTCACTTTATTTTCGATTTACGTCATTGAGTGATTGACAGCTTTAAAATCGTTAAAACTTTTTAAATTTTAATCGTAAGTATTCCTTTAAATATTACTTCCTGCAAACTAAATGTTATTTTAATCCCTTTTCGGGACATTATATTCATTAAAGTAACGTTACTATCTTTCTAAACTAAAAAAATTCTTAAAATACGTTTTGACAATGTTTTTAACCTCAAAATTAGGAATTTAATTTATTTAAATAATTTTAAATTATCTTATTAATGCAATGTGATTTTGATGGTTTGAAAATCGTTTTAGTTTCGTAGTTTTCTACACAAATAGGTACAGTTATCTATGACTACAAATAGTGTTTTCGTTTTTTTTCCTCTTTTCTTAGTGCTTCTACGTTTAGCTCCTCTATTTTTGTATACACGCGTATTGATTCGTCGGGACTGAAATAGATCTGGACTTCTCCTGAATGTTGGTTATTTAGTACAACACATGAAAAGAGAAAAACGATTTTTTTTTTGTTGTACTAAGTACAAATGTCAAATATACAATAATTAATCGTAATATTGGTTTTGTCAGTATGTAATTGGATTTTACAAATAGTTAATTTGAAACGTAAAATCAACTTTGTTTGTTGATATATTCACGGGAATAAAATTTATTTTGTAAATGAAGTAATTTGCAATAATTGCAACCTGATGGATTCAACAATAAATTTAATCAATTTCAATTTTAAATAAAAACAAACGTGTGTGTATTGATACTTGTAGATACTATTTTTAATCACCTTCAAATTTTTTAGTTATATTTGTTGCTAACATAGTTTTGTTGCGGTATTTCCCTTTTAATTAAATCGAAACAAATTGGATAACTCCGCTAATTAATTAATTAATACAAATGCTATTATTACAAAACGTTGTCCATCGTTTGTAACTAGTAAAATCGTCATATAAAATGAAATTTGGCTTCGGCGGTTGATCTAATTGCCGCGTTCGAATTTGCTGTGTGTTGTAATCTATTTTATTTGTCCCTTAATTAAAAAATTTCATTTTCAAACTAAATACTAAGACTTAATTAATTTGAAACGTTTATTATAGAGGGGTCAAAACGACCCAAGGGGTTAAAACACGAAACTCACCCCCACTTTTCCTAATGCGGACGTCCACATCGCATTTACCCTTTATTTTACGAATAATTCAGGCATTTACGACATTTCATTAGTCACTTTTAATGTGGTTAGGTCACGAAAACTATTATTTTAAAATAATTCTTTTATAACAACGATTTTACTTGTATAATCTGGATATAATATATCTAATTATGATATGTAGATATATTAGGGAGGGAGTTCTAATTTAAATTGAAACTGGTTTACGTGTTGATGGCTTTACGGGGTGGTTAATAAATTAAAATTTGCACCATCCGAGTTCCGAGAAGAACGGGTGGTTGTAAATCAACGGGGGCGGGATTAATAAATGTTCTAGATGCGGCCTAATTGCGTTATGTAGGTTCTGGCATGAATATATTTTGTCGTGGAGGGAGGTTTAAATTCGGTTTGAAATGACGTGACCCCTTTAACATGGCTTTAAATGAACATTTTTGGAAATGTTGTATAAATACAGAGTGTCCCGAAAAGAAAAGGTACCGCGAGATTCTTTGGTTCAAAATTTATCTTAATTTTTTGTTGTTTTAAAATTTGGCACTCAATCTCAAACACCTGCACGATCGTTAAGCAAGTCGAATCGTGTTAAAATTATAAATAAACCAGAGGACGTCTCTCTTGAAAACGAATCTATAAAGATTTTGGTACGTTTCTAAAAATACTCGGTTTTACTCGAAAACTAATTCGCGAATCGTTTCGCGGTCGCTAATAATCAAATTAAACGATTTTCGTTTCTTAATTGAAATTGGATCAGCTCCAAAATGAACCGAGAACATCGTAATACAAGATAAAAATTAGTGTCTTTGAGTTTATTATAATGAATGATTTTTCTTTAAGTTTAAGAAGTTATTTAAATTCGACGATGTGAGTAATACGGGTTGGATACGAAGGTGGACTGGAAACTGGTATAAATAACTTTGTTGTGTACGTCCTGGTACACAATACAGGAATTCCGAGACGTGCCAGTACACACAAACGGGTCTTTGTGCAACCGAAATGTTTATGACCGGGAATGAACGCTATCCAAACATCGAAATTGGATCGTGAGCGATTTTCATTACATTAGAATCGTGGAATAATAAAAAAATAAGACACTTTGATAAGAAAAATCATTTTATGGTAATATTCTTATTGCAAAAATGTAAAGAGTCATCAATATTCGTAATCTCTCGTGTTCGGTTTAAACGAATTTTCGTCTTATCACCACAGAGAAAAGAGGTACAAAAAATTTCTCGCCGAAAAACGCGCTCCCATTTTACTTTGTCAGCGACAATAGGCGGCGCGAGTGGGATTTCTAGAACGCGAATCCACCTCCCCTGGGGACTTTCCAAAAGAAAATAATATAAAAGCCTGAGATTTTTCATTTCACCCCCTCGGTTTCTCCGACCATTATTCAGCTAGAAAATTGTTTTCGGTCGTGCATTTAACGTTGCGAAATTAAACGAAACGAAATCGAGATGAATGAAGTTGAGGTCAGTTTTATTTTAAATTAAAAATAATCCACATCCGCGATTCAAATAATAATAATAATAATACGTATTAAGTTTTATGTTGAAATTATTTCGAGAAAGGTTTTAATTTTTTGTTAATAACATAATTGCATTACAATTGATATTAATTTGGACAACATATACTCTTATGTCTCGGCCACAAGCGACGTTGGCTTAATTAGAACTAAAAGCATAGTTATGTTGTTATGCCAAGGTCGATTGAGGACGAAGCGCTACCATATTGAACAATACTCTTATGCCTCGGTCGCAAACGACCTCGGCTTAACTGGAACAGAAAGTATTATATCATATTATTAAGCCGAGGTCGCTTGCGGCCGAGACGCTACAATTGATACCATATTGGGCAAATCTTCTATCTATGTTTATCACAGAACACTGACGACAGCTATCGTCTAATCGTTTTACGATTATACAGGTGTTTCTGTAAGTTGTGGCATAAATTTAATCACAAATACTAAAGTCAAAATGATGTTTCGTGTAAAAATTATCTAGAGTTTGATTTTGTACTTTTCAAGGAACAGTGCACAGAATTTTGAGGGAAGGACTCATAAAGAGAGTTTCAAGTACATTGAAACCTGTTTTGACTGATGACAATAAGAATCGTCAATTAGAATTTGTACTTTGTATGTTACAAGAACCTAGCCTATATTTTCAAGAAATGCTAAAGTTTGTTCATATTGATGAAAATGGTTTTACATAAGACAAACTGCTACTTTCTTCCCGAAGAAGAAACACCTCATCGAACATGTAAGAGTAAAAGATTCTTAAGAAAAGTCATGTTTCTAGCTGTAGTGGCTCGTCCAAGATATGATTATAACAAAAAGTCTGAATTTAATGCTAAAATAGGCTTACGAAATTCTAAAAATCGTGTACGTGGAACATCTGTTGAAGTTACTCGTTAAATTTATGTGGACATGATTACCAAAAAAGTTATTCCAGCTATAAAAGAAAAGTGGCCGAAGGGCAGCAAAAAGATACCCATCAAAATTCAACAAGATAATGCCCGACCACATTGTAGTATAGATGATGGTGAAGTAATTCGAGCCGGAACAGCTGATGGATGGAATATTAGTTTGATTTGTCAGCCACCAAACAGCCCTGCCTTTAAAGTTCTTGATTTAGGCTTTTTTAATGCAATTCAGTCTATACAACATAAAAGCTCGATGCATAATATAGATGAATTTTATTAATTGCTGCTGTTTTGAAGGCATGGGATGATTATGACACTGCAGAAATGTATGGAGTCCTCCATGCTTCATAAAAGAGATAACAATTACAAAACCCCTCACACAGAGAAAGAAAAATTACGGTCTACTGGACAATTACAAAGAAATGTAATTTGTCCAAAAGAAGCTGTTGGAACTGCACGGGTGACATTAAATAGTTTATAATTTTTATTTAAATTATACTATAATTATATAATATTTCACTCTTTTTAAAAGTTGACACTTATTTTGGAACAAATAAAATATCGGACACTTATTTTGGAACGGAGGTAGTATTAAGAAACTTGGGAAAATTTAAGAATCATCATGTGGCGTAAAAATCGACGATTTCTTTTTAATCAATGTGAAATGACCCAAAAACACGTTAAAAATAAAAAGAAAGTGCTGAAAAGTGACTAACATTAGATTAACTTCAGTTATAAATCTTCTATTATATGATAACTAACTTCAGGTTTAAAATGTCAACCTCAATTTTGACATATTTGTAATCTTCATTAAAAATCCTTTAAAATAAGTACAAACATGACATATTTATCTTCAATATTAATGAAGTTATGATCAACTTCCGGTTAAGAATGTCAATGTCATTTTAACATATTCTTAATTTTTATAAAATGTCTTAATATTTGTCACAAAAACAAAATTATAATAAAAAAAAATCAAAAATTAAGGTTGGTATTAATATTTAAAAATTAAATTGCTGTCTCCATTGTTGCTAACTTCGGGTTTAATGTTTTTTATTCAAACTTTCTTGTTTTTTGAGAAAAGTGCGTCATCTTTGGACTCATTTTAAAGGTTTTTTAATGAAGATGACAAATATGTCAAAATTGACGTTGACGTTTCAAACCGGAAGTGATTGTATCTCCATTAATATCAAAGTTAAATATGTCGAGTTTGCACTCATTTTAAAGGATTTTTTATGAAGTTGACAAATATGTCAAAATTAATAGTTGAAAGTTCGAACTTTTTGGTTTTTTGAGAGAAATGCGTCATGTTTGGACTCACTTTAAAGGTTATTTTATGAAGATTACGAATACAATAATAAAATTAAAGTTGACATTGACAACTGAAAGTTTTTTTACGACTAAACCCAAATGTTTCAACAAATAATTTTTTTTTCTATAATACTTGTCAAGGTAAATTATTTAGAGTTTCTGTTAGTATTACTTGGGACCCTTATAAAATGTATGTTGTTTTCCTGATTTTTAGTAAAATTTTCAGTAACTAAATAGTTGAGGTTAAAATACTAATACATTTTTAAAAAAATACGATTTAACGCAGTACATATTTATTGTAAAAACGTGCTACAAACTAATGAAATAGAACAAAACACCTGTTCTAGGTAAACAAGTGGCAAATAAACGCAGATGTCTTGCGTTCACTCTTTCGGTCTACCGGAAGTAGACCATAACTTCGTTATTTTAAATGGAATGCTATAGTTTTTATTACACCGTTTAATTGTACGTAGAAAAATAGATTGACTTTGATAAATATTAGTGGAATGAACGTTGGCTGAGAAAGTCGAAAATTTTATATATAACGCCCCATATTTTTTTAGCCTATCAGAAAGGGAATTTAATTCTCTACAAATTATCTATAAACATTGCTATACCTATTTATTGTAGTTTGCCTTATATTGGGAAATTTAATAAAACATGCACGAAATGCAAGTTTTCTTATTTGGAAGCTATGGAATTTTGACAGATTTTGGTCCATGTTTGTATTATTGTTGTCATTAGTTACATTTGACGCCCATCACAATGAAAAATTTGTGAAAAACCAGAAAACAAACCAAAAGAAACCGCATATTTCCGGTCACCAGTGATGAAGACAACGAAATAAATATTTTATCGTATTCTATTGCATTTCCAAATTCAATTTAATAACAAATTTATATTATAAATTTATATTTTTATCCAAATCTAATTTTTGTCATTAATTTTTGGTTTTAATTGTTTCATTTATTTGATCTTTTGTTTATTATTTTGGGTAAATAATTATTATCGTAGCTAATAGAAATAATAATAGAAATAAATTAAACGAAAAACTGTCAAAATGTCATCGCCTTCTACTAAAAATACAAAGGGTTTCCTGTATAAGTTTAATCTAAGGCTAATTTAAGGTTTTTTCGTTTAATTGTTAACAATATTTTTTAAACATTTACATTCACATATTTTAATTTAACTTCTAATTTTTATACATCAAAAAATTATTTTATCATTAATTCATTTTAAAAATAATTTCGAGTTAACATCACTCTATTATATTTACCACCTTACATGATTGTTATCTTCTGGGTTGTACTCATATAGTTATCGCTGATGATGGGGTAACCCGAAACTAGTACGACTTTATATAAATAAATGCAAGTTAGAAGTTTTTGCATGGTTTTTATATACTCTATTGCCTCGGCCGCAAGCGACCTCAGCTTAGTAAAGACAAAAAAAAGCCGAAGATGCCCACGGCCGAGGCGCTACAATTGGTACCATATTAAATAATATATACTCTAATGCCTCGGCCGCAAGCGACCTCGGCTTAAGTAGAACTGAAAGCATTATGTCATATTATTAAGACGAGGTTGCTTACGGCCAAGGTGCTACAATTAATACCATGTTGGACAATATATACTCTAATGCCTCGGCCGCAAGCGATCTCGGTTTAGTAAAGACAGAAAATACGATGTCATTTTATGAAGCCGAAGATGCCCACGGCCGAGGCGCTACAATTGGTACCATATTGAATAATATATACTCTAATGCCTCAGCCACAAGCGACCTCGGCTTAACTAGAACTGAAAGCTAGATGTCATATTATTAAGCCGAGGTTGCTTACCGCCAAGGTACTACAATTAATACCATGTTGGACAACATATATTCTAATGCCTCGGCCGCAAGCGACCTCTGCTTAGTAAAAACAGAAAATGCGATGTCATTTTATGAAGCCGAAGATGCCCACGGCCGAGGCGCTATAATTGGTACCATATTAAATAATATATACTCTAATGCCTCGGCCGCAAGCGACCTCGGCTTAAGTAGAACTGAAAGCATTATGTCATATTATTAAGCTGAGGTTGCTTCTGGCCAAGGTACTACAATTAATACCATGTTGGACAACATATACTCTAATGCCTCGGCCACAAGCGACCTCGGTTTAGTAAAGACAGAAAACACGATGTCATTTTATTAAACCGAACATGCCCACGGCCGAGGCGCTACAATTGGCACCATATTGAATAATCTGTACTCTAATGCCTCGGCCGCAAGCGACCTCGGCTTAACTAGAACTGAAAGCATTATGTCATATTATTAAGCCGAAGTTGCTTGCGGCCGAGGCGCTACAATTGATACCATTTTGGACAACATATCCTCTAATGCCTCGGTCGCAAGCGACCTCGGTTTAGTTAATACGAAATCATTTTATTAAGAAGAGGTTACTCAAGGACGAGGCGCTATGATTGGTACCATATTGAACAATGTAATATATATTCTATTGCCTCGGCCGCAAGCGGCCTCGGTTTAATTAAAAAGCAAAGTATAATCTTACTACATTAAGTGAAATTAAACGAAATGAAATCGAGAAGAATGAATTTGAGGTCAGTTTTATTTAAGATTTAAAATCCACATCCGCGATTAAAATAATAATAATAATACGTGTTAAATTTGATGTTGAAATTATTTCGAGAAAGTTTTATGTTTTTGTTAATAAAACAATTTGCAATTTCGGGCACAGCGATGAAATTAACTCTCGAATAACTAAAGTTTTGTTTGCGGTGGGGTCAACAAACCGTTAAACATTCCCCCCATAAAAGTTTCCATCAAAAAAGAAATCCCAGAAAATGAGTTTTTCGTGTTATCTCTCATCGCAAGAAAAGTATTTCGTTTAATTTTTCTTTTTTTTTTGGTTATTTTTAATTTTGTTTCATTTAATTTTGTTGGATTTAACTAAAACGGGTTTACTTTTACGTTTTTATTTTTTTTTTATATTAGATCTGTCAGTTGAGGAAATATTACTCGAAACGAAAAAGAGATGCAACTTCGAGTAACACTCGGTGGACCACCTGACGCGAACTCCCCCCGTTAAACTTTTAATTGAAAACGACGGTGCTTTATTAAAAAAGTTATATACGAAGTGGACCGACCACAAGAAAGAATACTTTTCGACCAAAACCGATTTAGAAAAGTGGTTTAGTAAGTAGATCTTTTAATCTTTATTTCTTAATTTATAAAAAAAATAAATTCAAAATCGTAAATAACGTTTTGGGGGCATCTTGTCGCGAATTTAAAAGAGCTTTATTTCCCGACGTATATAGTCGGAGGCAATCCGGTGCATAAAGCTCGCGCACTTTTCCACCCCAGTCTTCGCTTCCAGTGGAAGCCGTTCAAACGAAAAATGCGAAAGCTCTACACAATAAAAAAAGAACCTTAACTTTGAGAGTCACTTAAACGGAAGTGGACTGTTGAAGAGTATTGTATCGCGTTTGTAAAACGAGATTTATATTAAATCTATATAGGTTCTTATAGCGTTTTTATAAAAACATATTTTTAACGAAATTTACTTTCGTATCGATTTTGACGTCGATGATATTTTATGAACCCGGCGAGAAATGAGTGTGTATGCAGCTTCAAGGTGTTCATTTTAGATAATACCGTAATTTTCGAGATATTACCGCTTGCAACGTAACCGTTTCCATACAAATTAAGTCGACAAACATAATAAAAGTGGTTATTACGGCCTTTACTGCCACCCTGAGAAGAGAACCCAGCGGGATCGAAAAACCCTTAAAACACTCTTAAACGTCTCTAGTAAGTCGTAATGTGTTCAAGTATCGATATTCGATTCCTCAACATTAAGAATTAATAAAGAAAATTATTTGAAATGTTTTTTTATAACTGTAAAATCATAACCAAGTGGATTCGTTGAATAACTATTAAGTTTTACGCGTTTCATCAATTTTAATAAGTGATTGTTGATTAACAAATAAATGATATATAAATTTTTTAGAAAAGATTTTAGATTCCAGAACTTATCAAAAATTTCTATATCGTAATTTCGACGTCTTGAACTAAAAGTGGGTTGCGATATGATATAAAAACTATATGATAATATTAATAATATTTCCTGAAAAAAGGTATTAAAGAAAGCACTGTCAAATTTACAAATATAAAATAATGTCAAATTTTCAAAAAATCATATCATCTCTATTTTTAATGGTAATGATATGATGTATATGTTAAATTAAAGCTTGGAGATTCTAGTTTATGATATGATATAAAAACTATATGATAATATTAATAAAATTTCCTGAAAAAAGGTATTAAAGAAAACACTGTCAAATTTGCAAATATAAAATGACATCATATTTTCAAAAAATCGTATCATCTCTATTTTTAATGGTAATGATATGATGTATATGTTAAATTAAAGCTTGGAGATTCTAGTTTATGATATGATATAAAAACTATATGATAATATTAATAAAATTTCCTGAAAAAAGGTATTAAAGAAAACACTGTCAAATTTGCAAATATAAAATGACATCATATTTTCAAAAAATCGTATCATCTCTATTTTTAATGGTAATGATATGATGTATATGTTAAATTAAAGCTTGGAGATTCTAGTTTATGATATGATATAAAAACTATATGATAATATTAATAAAATTTCCTGAAAAAAGGTATTAAAGAAAACACTGTCAAATTTGCAAATATAAAATGACATCATATTTTCAAAAAATCGTATCATCTCTATTTTTAATGGTAATGATATGATGTATATGTTAAATTAAAGCTTGGAGATTCTAGTTTATGATATGATATAAAAACTATATGATAATATTAATAAAATTTCCTGAAAAAAGGTATTAAAGAAAACACTGTCAAATTTGCAAATATAAAATGACATCATATTATCAAAAAATCGTATTATCTCTATTTTTAATGGTAATGATATGATGTATATGTTAAATTAAAGCTTGGAGATTCTAGTTTATGATATGATATAAAAACTATATGATAATATTAATCAAATTTCCTGAAAAAAGGTATTAAAGAAAACACTGTCAAATTTGCAAATATAAAATGACATCATATAACTCAAATTGAGCTATTTATTAAAAGAGTAGTATCAGCTTTTAATGCCTCGGCTTAATTAGAACAGAAAGTATTACGTCGTCACATTATTAGGCCGCGACGCTACAATTAACATCATACAGTGTGTCCGTAAAGTAACGGATATAGGCGATAAAATCATTATAAACGGTTTATGGAAAAATCCTTGAAACGGGTCTAAAGATTTAAATTTTTTGCAATCTTTTGGTGTAGATTTAAAATTTTTTCCGCCATATTATGTTTAAAATAATTGGTTACCATAGTTACTCATGGCTACTACTATTTTTATCATGTCAATCAAATTTGAAGAAGTTAATCTTTAAAGTAAGTTTTCTCGAAAATTTTCTTATGTAACCAATATTAATATTACCTATACTAGATTCAGAAAAACATCCTCTTTAATATTCCGTAATAAAAATGGGGGATTGCCATTTGAAAAAAACATTGATGACGTCATAACTTGTTTAAAAATACAATCTACACCAAAAAATTGCAAAAAATTTAAATCTTTAGACCCGTTTCAGGGATTTTTCCACAAACCGTTTATAATGATTTTATCGCCTATATCCGTTACTTTACGGACACACTGTATAATCTATTGCCTCGGCCGCAAGCGACCTTGACTTAACTGGAACTGAAAACATTATGTCACATTATTTTATTTATATTTTATTAATTAAAGATGACAAAAGATGCAAATGACCTTGATTTAATAAGGGGTATCTCTTTTTTTGTATCAAATAAAGTCATTTCTTTAGGAATTTTTGCTATTAAATTATGTGCTATTACAATTTAATCTTTTGCATATGTTTTCATGATATATTTAGTTATTAAAAAAAAATGGTTTATAGAAAATAATGTTTGCATTGTACCTCAGCCAAGTAGTTGCGTGGACTGTCTAAATTACAAAATTACAGAGTCTCCTTACTTTCTAGCGTAGAATAGTTTTTGTTTCTATCGGTACCTTCAAACCAAAGGCAACTAATAATTTAAAATTTTAAAATAATCATGAAAATATCGATTTTTTCAAGTTTCTACAAAAACCATTCATTTGATGTAATCACAAAGTCNCCTATATCCGTTACTTTACGGACACACTGTATAATCTATTGCCTCGGCCGCAAGCGACCTTGACTTAACTGGAACTGAAAACATTATGTCACATTATTAAACCTTAGTCGCTTGCGACTGAGGCGCTATGTATTAATTAAAGATGACAAAAGATGCAAATGACCTTGATTTAATGAGGGGTATCTCTTTTTTTGTATCAAATAATTATTTCTTTGGGAATTTTTGCTATTAAATTATGTAGTATTACAATTTAATCTTTTGCATATGTTTTCATGATATATTTAGTTATTAAAAAAAATGGTTTATAGAAAATAATGTTTGCATTGTACCTCAACCAAGTTGTTGCGTGGATTGTCTAAATTACAAAATTACAGTCTCCTTACTTTCTAGCGTAGAACAGTTTTTGTTTCTATCGGTACCTTCAAACCAAAGGCAACTAATAATTTAAAATTTTAAAATAATCACGAAAATATCGATTTTTTCAAGTTTCTACAAAAACCATTCATTTGATGTAATCACAAAGTCTCCACAAAGTCTAGATGGAAAAAAGTGATATGATCTCAAATTACGTAATTTGGCACAAATTTCTGACCACCCCTGTATAATGTTTGAAAAAAGGTTTCAAAGATTATGTAAAAGACTATGGGTCCTATTTGTGCAAACCCTGAGAATATTTGGCGATGGAATTTCGAAAAATTATTTTTATTGTGAAAGCAATATAATGAAATACAGACCCTGTATACAGGTGTCCCGTTAAGGGTACGGAACGGCTGTATCTCGATAATGGTAAAGCCTAGAGGTTAGGGAAAAAAATCCTTATAGACAAAGTGGGCAAGAGAAATAGCTGGAAATTATTTAGAAGTTCGTAATTCGACCGCTAGGGGGCGTAACTGCCATTGAGAAACATAAAATTCCCCCTCGAGAATTTCGAGATGCGGTTTTCACTAAAATTTAGTAAATTTTTTAGAAAAGATTTTAGATTCCAGAACTTATCAAAAATTTCTATATCGTAATTTCGACGTCTTGAACTAAATGATAAAATAAAAACTATATGATAAAATTAATAAAATTTCCTGAAAAAAGGTATTAAAGAAAACACTGTCAAATTTGCAAATATAAAATGACATCATATTTTCAAAAAATCGTATCATCTCTATTTTTAATGGTAATGATATGATGTATATGTTAAATTAAAGCTTGGAGATTCTAGTTTACTATATGATATAAAAACTATATGATGATATTAATAATATTTCCTGAAAAAAGGTATTAAAGAAAACACTGTCAAATTTGCAAATATAAAATGTCAAATTTTCAAAAAATCATATCATCTCTATTTTTAATGGTAATGATATGATGCATATGTTAAATTAAAGCTTGGAAATTCTAGTTTATGATATGATATAAAAAGTATATGATAATATTAATCAAAATTCCTGAAAATAGGTATTAAAGAAAACAATGTCACATTTGCAAATATAAAATAATGTAAAATTTTCAAAAAATCATATCATTTCTATTTTTAATGGTAATGATATGATGCATATGTTAAATTAAAGCTTGGAAATTCTAGTTTATGATATGATATAAAAAGTATATGATAATATTAATAAAATTTCCTGAAAAAAGGTATTAAAGAAAACACTGTCAAATTTACAAATATAAAATGACATCATATTTTCAAAAAATCGTATCATCTCTATTTTTAATGGTAATGATATGATGTATATGTTAAATTAAAGCTTGGAGATTCTAGTTTATGATATGATATAAAAACTATATGATAATATTAATAAAATTTCCTGAAAATAGGTATTAAAGAAAACACTGTCAAATTTGCAAATATAAAATAATGTCAAATTTTCAAAAAATCATATCATCTGTATTTTTAATGGTAATGATATGATGCATATGTTAAATTAAAGCTTTGAAATTCTAGTTTATGATATGATATAAAAACTATATGATAATATTAATAATATTTCCTGAAAAAAGGTATTAAAGAAAACACTGTCAAATTTGCAAATATAAAATAATGTCAAATTTTCAAAAAATCATATCTCTATTTTTAATTCTAATGATATGATGCATATGTTAAATTAAAGCTTGGAGATTCTAGTTTGTGATATGATATAAAAACTATATGATAATATTAATAAAATTTCCTGAAAAAAGGTATTAAAGAAAACTGTCAAATTTGCAAATATAAAATAATGTCAAATTTTCAAAAAATCATATCATCTCTATTTTTATTGGTAATGATATGATGCATATGTTAAATTAAAGCTTGGAAATTCTAGTTTATGATATGATATAAAAACTATATGATAATATTAATAAAATTTCCTGAAAAAAGGTATTAAAGAAAACACTGTCAAATTTGCAAATATAAAATGACATCATATTTTCAAAAAATCGTATCATCTCTATTTTTAATGGTAATGATATGATGTATATGTTAAATTAAAGCTTGGAGATTCTAGTTTATGATATGATATAAAAACTATATGATAATATTAATAAAATTTCCTGAAAAAAGGTATTAAAGAAAACACTGTCAAATTTGCAAATATAAAATGACATCATATTTTCAAAAAATCGTATCATCTCTATTTTTAATGGTAATGATATGATGTATATGTTAAATTAAAGCTTGGAGATTCTAGTTTATGATATGATATAAAAACTATATGATAATATTAATCAAATTTCCTGAAAATAGGTATTAAAGAAAACACTGTCAAATTTACAAATATAAAATGACATCATATTTTCAAAAAATCGTATCATCTCTATTTTTAATGGTAATGATATGATGTATATGTTAAATTAAAGCTTGGAGATTCTAGTTTAGTATATGATATAAAAACTATATGATAATGTTAATCAAAATTCCTGAAAATAGGTATTAAAGAAAACACAAATATAAAATGCAAATATAAAATGAGCTGGAATGAGTTTTCCTCTTTTTGTATAGTACTTTTGTCCAGTATTTCGCTTAATTTTGTTTATCTGGTGATTCCATTGTCTCAAAAGTTAAAATCTAAAATCTCTGAATCGGAGACGACACCTAAAGAACATACTGATATATTAAAAAGATAATATTGCAAATATAAGTTAAAAATATATTGTCCGTTATATCCGAAGTCCGTTCTAACGAGGTATTATTATATTATTATATCGAGGTTTCACTGTACTAATAATAATACTAATAGGTCAAAGTTAACACAGTTATTAATATATCCATACAATGTAAAAGAGATAATATTTAAAGTTATGTAAATAGTACAAGGTTTTTAAGATTATTATAAATAATAAAGAAAAACACCAATTGACATCTCAAATTAAATCTAAAAGACCCAGTTTTCATATTACATTCGAGTCCAATTTCGAAACGTTCGTTTTTGATACCGAAACTGCATCGATCCCTAAATATAGAACCCCAGTTAGTATAAACATGCGTTTCAGTTTACACGCCGTTTTGCCGAATCGATAAAACTTTTCAAAATAATAAAAAAAAATTCGAATACTAAAAATTGCAATAATATCCCGTTTACTTTTTCGGTACCGATTTCATTGTTGCGATCAAGTTATTTCCGATTCGCGTTTAAACCGAGAACGAGTTTAACGCCCTTTTGCGTCTGCTAGGAACGTTTTCATCGCCTTCGTCTGCCCGTCGCGATTAGAATTACCGTTCGATAAGCAAATATTTTAATCATACCTGGGTTTTAACATTAAACAGAAAGCGTTCAAACTCATTTTAAGGATGAGTAATGAAGCTTGTAAGTTCTCTTTTTGAATCTAACGAATGTTTATTTTTTTATTTTTATTTTAACCGTAAATTCTTGAGGTGGGAGATACGAAGCGTAACTTTGCCGCTTAGGTTTCGATAAGGGAGACATTTTCTGGTCGCATTTACCACTTTTCCGATAATCCGAGTCTTCGAGATAAGAAATAAGGGAAAAAATGCAGGTTTTTAAATGTTTGCGATTTTATACTTTAATAAAACGTTTCTTTTTGGATCAATTATTTTTATTTATGTTTATTTGGAAAACATTCTCTCCTACTTTAAGTTATCATCAACCGAGCGGAAATGGAGCTCTGGTTCTTTTACAAGAAACTTAGCGAGCAGCAACGTAATTAAAGAAACGTCAAGAATGCTCGCTCTAGTTTTACTCTACAGTTTGAGCCCCAGAGGCTTAGATGCCTTTCTACGGGGTGCTTTTGTTTAGCCCCTTTTTCATCGCAGATTCCTCGCTCTATCTCTATCCCTTATATTTTTACATTTTTTTTTATTTAAAAAATCCTAAAATATTTCAAAACATCAAATAATTAAATAAAATAAATCACATTTTCTGTAATTTGATTTATGAGTGCATCAAAGGGAAAAGTGGGATGATATGTAACAGGGTTGTTCGGCCTGATTTAAAATAATTAGGTCGCAACGTTGAACTAACACCGTGCAACAAGGGAAATATGTTTCATCGGTAACATAGTTATGGCCCCCCAACTAATGTTGAAATAACACGGAGGCTTTCAGGCAGGCGTAACTACGCTTTCAGGTAGGAAACGTAGATAATTCCATTATTAAAGTATTTTAGAAACAATTTTATTAATTCCCTTGAAAATTAGTAAGAAGTAAACTACTCCTTTCGATTAAGTTTTTTAGATGATAAATAAATAAATAGATAAAAACGGAAAAATATTTTGTCCTTTTGATGGTGGGTCATAAATCATCCGGAAGTTTTTCGATGTGCTGACAATTACATCACATAGCTGGAAATGTCTGGAAAAAATAACACCCACATTCGAACTGGAACCGACCCAAGCGCGTTACTATGATAGATGACGAACTCGAAATAGGCACTTTAACTTTTTCGTTTTTAACCCACGAGTAACTTTTGATTAGTCACATCATTGGGAAAAAATTTCGTTTCAAACCATCTACGATAGACTAAAAAATTTGAAACATACACAAATTTACAATACACTCTGTATATTACGCTTGGCAAATTAGTACAGGGTTATGATGTAAAAAAACGTCTAACTTCGTTTTATCCAAATAAATTATTTTTAATATGTTATACAGGTTAAGCGTACGGAGCGGCTGTATCTCTAGAACGGTAAGGCCAAGAGGTTTGGGAAAAAAATCCTTATAAGCAAAGTGTACAAGAGAAATAGCTGGAAATTATTTTGAAGTTCGTAATTCGACCGCTAGGAGGCGTAACTGCCATTGAGAAATATAAAGTTCCCGCTATCTCAGAAACTTAGGCGATGAGCTATAACTTTGACAACATCATTTAATAGCTTGGATAATACCGCATCGCTTTTGTTTTGCGATATTTCTCATATCTGTCATAATAAGGGAGGGGGAGGCCAATGCGTTTTCATATGTTTACATTTTAATATCTCCTAGACCATTCAACCGATTTGAATGTTTTCGGTGTTGTTTGAAAGAGCATTTTATGCTCTTTTTAAAGATATTTTCAGTAAGACCGTCTGCTTTAAAACAAATGAGCTAGAGGACGTTATCTGCAGCGATTACATATTTTTGTGATTTTTGAAGAAAAGTTAAATGGAACGATACTATTTACTTCACAGACCCTTAGTCACCTTAAAATTTGCTAAATTTTAGTGAAAACCGCATCTCGATATCGCCACCCGTTCTCGA
>NW_019282485.1:227288-245517 GCF_000648695.1 Onthophagus taurus
CAGACAAATCCAAATATGTAAAAATATACAGGGTGTTCCATTTAAAAAAATAAAGTAGGTGGCGACTTCCGGTATAACCGGAAGTGTTAGAAATCTGAAAATATTTTAGATGAAGAGAACGTAATTGATAATACTTAAGTCTGCATTTTCAAATTTTTTGTTTGGCCAGAACCCCAGAAACGTCTAATGACCGGTCTCGCTGAGACACCCTGTATATTGATGAACACAATACTGAAAAGCACGTACTTTAATGCCTCACTACTATAACAAAGGCGAGGCAAAGGAAATGTTTTGCAATATATAGCAACCTAGATTAATACTAATTAACATTATCTAGCATTGCCACCAGAACTAACACTTAACCTAAAGCTAGAAACATTCGGGATTAGCCGTCTAAAGAGACGCACGGCTAAACCCGAATGTTTCTAGCTCTAGGCTTAGTGTTAGTTCTACGGTTAGTTCAAAAAAATATACTACAATCTAACGTTGAATAACAGTTAAATCTAGAACTAACACTAGACCTAGAACCCGAATCTTTTTAGTTGTAGGTCTAGTGTTAGTACTAATTTTAATTCGATAGAAATATATACCAACCTAGAACTATTAACACTAACTAGCACTATCTAGCACTGCCACTAGAACTAACGCTAGACCCAAAACTAGAATCATTCGGGTTTAGACGTCTTTACAGACCTGCGGCTAAACCCGAATATTTCTAGTTCCAGGTCTAGTGTTAGTTCTAGTGGCAGTACTAGATAGCGCTAGGTTGTATACTCTTATAAACTAAAACATATAAATATTTCTAGTTCACGGTCTAGTGTTAGTTCTAGTTTTACACTAGTATTGTTACTAGGTAAAACTAACACTATACCTAGAACTTATTTGGGTTTAGCCGCATGTCTCTAAAGACGGCGATTTCAAATGAGACAATATAATTTTTTTAAACGCAACTAGTTTAAAACGCCCTTCACACGATCAATATTATTATATAGTCAATATCTGAGTACAACGTACTATGTCATTGATGTGTCAAATTTGACGTTTCGTCTTATAATATGGTTTGTTAATAAGAGATGGCGCGTAAGTCTTTTTAATTAAAAAAGATAGATTTTATATTTATGTAATTTTTGTATTCATATACAGGGTGTTTCGGTGACTCGGGGAACGAATGTAACCTAGTATACTAGAGTGAAAATGATGACGATTCATGTAAAAAAAAATTAGTAAATGTCCTCAAATTGCAAAGATACAGGCCATCAAAGTTATGAAATTTTAACACATTTTTCTAAATATCTTAAACACTATTTATGGTAAAGCGTTGAAATTTGGTACAGTGTAAACTAATATCACGTAAAATCATTAGACAATTTTTGAGTTGGATCGGTACGCGGGAACAGTGTTATACAGGCTGTTCCTAAACTTTGTTTGCTCAGAACTTTTTTATTCTATCATAACCCTACATTTATTTTCGCAGTTTCTAATAGTAAATTTAGTTTAGAATCTTTTATCACTCTTAAAGAATATTGATAAAAACCACCGTTTTCGTATTAAATGCAAAAATGTTATGCTCCGAATTCAATAACACTAACGTTTTTTTTCTATAATACTTGTCAATGTACATTTTTTAGGGTTTCTGTTGGTATTATCTAGGACCCTTATAAAATTTATGTTGTTTTCCTGATTTTTAGTAACTAAATAGTTGAGGTTAAAATACTAATAGATCTTTAGATATACGATTTTAACGAAGTACATATTTATTGTAAAAACGTGCTACAAAGTAATTAAATAGAACAAAACACCTTTTCTAGGCAAATAAACACCCCACAACATTTTTTATGTACCTTTTCTTTTTGAATAACGAAAGTTCAAACGTCCGTGTGACATATTTATTTCAAAACATGATAAAACAAAACTCCCTGTTAATTTCGCCAACTTTAGAACAATTTGGCAGGTATTATAGAAAAAAAATAAGCTATATCAACTTACAAAATTGTTTGCCACGAAAGTGAAAAGAAAAAAGTTAGGTTATATTTCAATCAAAGTTTTCCTGATTAATTTGAAGAATAAATATCTTTCCTGGAACCTAAAATGCCCTTAAATGAATAACTTGCGTATTCAAACACGTACTTTGATGGATTTTTTTGTTCAATCACACTTATTTTTTGGTAAACTTAAAGATTTTTAGGAAGAATGCATCTGGTGAATTGTCAAATGTCAAAAATATGATTGAGTATGGATGGTTACCGCTAGATGGTGTGAGCAACTGATTAAAAAAGATTATTATTATTAAAAAAAATTAAAACCTACACATTACAAAAATTTTACGTAATAGGAAAGGTTTGGCCAGAAATATTTATGATATGAAAGATAAATTACCAAAAGATAGTATAATTATTATAATAAAAAAATATATTTAAAATTGACAGGATAAAAAGTGAGGTTATATTTTCTTTACTTAGAAATCTTTTATGGGACCTAAAATCACTTTATATAAATAATTTCCGTGTTTAAAAACGTACCTTGATAGATTTTCTGGTTGAATTACACTTATTTTTTGTAAAATTGAACAATTTTATTATCTGGTGAATTTTGAAATGTCAAAAATGCGATTTAGTATACATGGTTACCGCTAGATAGGATGAGTAACTGCTTAAAAAAGTTTTATTATTAAATAATAAAATTAATAAAATTCTATTAAATTTGATGTCCCATCTTCTTGGGATATGTTTCTTGACAATCGACAATGAAAAATACGAATCTGTTTTATAGTCTCAGATTTAAATATTTAATCTGTTAGAGTATCTATGGCTAACTTTTTTAAATATTCTTTTTTAAAATAACGTGTGAGAGGAAGTTCCAAATAGAACAACATGTGAAAAGTGCAAAATATATGCAAAAATATGATAGAAATAGATTGATAACAACTATAAGTAAGGTATATTTTTGCATATTTCCACATATTGCTGCATATTTTTTGCATACTTCGAATAAAAAGCTTGCATATTTATGTGCATATTTCCTATAATTTGACTGCATAAAAATCCGAGCTCTAGTAATAACTATATCCAGAATGTCCAATACCATCTGTAACCATACTGTATGAAAAGAAAAGCAAGTTGGTAGATGAAAGGATTTCATTAATAGTATTCTGCCTAGTTTTGTTACTAACCACCACAGGAGGATCCGCAAAATTCTCCGCCAGAGCAGCAGCATCAAGAGTGAGTTGATCTGTGGGAGACTCTATAACACCAAGTGATCGCATTGTTTTCCAAAATGTCTTATGAGTTGCTCCAGTCAACCTCTGACAGTAGTGCAATCTTTTAGCGTTTTTGCATTGATGATTACAACTGTTGCACAGCACATGATAATGTTCCCGATTGGCAGCAGAAGGTCTACGTTACTTAGTACGATTGCGCTCCCACATGAGAGACCTAATCACATCATTTAGCTCATTTAGCCAAGGAGCATGCCTGTCATAGAGGTCAAGAACCTTGGAATTTTCTAGTTGAATTACATCTATTTTTTGTTAGCGCTGAATAACAATTAAAACTAGAACTAACACAAGACCTAGAACTAGAATTGTTAGTTCTTGTGTTAGTTCTACTGATTGTGCCAGAAAACTAGAACTAACACTAGACCTAGAATTAGAAACGCTCTAGAAACATCCGTGACGTAAGCTCTGAATAACAATTAAAACTAGAACTAACATTAGACCTAACACAAGATCTAGTGATAGTGCTTGTGTAAAACTAGAACTAATACTAGACCTAGAAAGTATTGATAGATATTATATTGATCGATATTTTCTAGTTCTAGGTTTAGTGTTAGTTCTAATTTTAATTGTTATTCAGAGCTTACATCACGGATTTGTTTTGCATTGAAATGTATTACTTTATTTTCCTTCAATTAATTTTCATTTATCTGTTAATAAATATATTAAACGGGATTTGAAAGAAAATGATTTTCAATAGTTGATGTTCTCCGTTTCACCTAGAAAAGGTCTTTTGCGAAACTACGGCGAATCCCAAAAGACACCGTAAATTATTAAATATCAACTCCTCGACTGCTTTCCTCTGGCTGACGAATACTAACTCGGGCTTTATATAAAATTAATGAAATTATAAAGCAAATCGACTGCATTCGTCGAGAAAATTCACGACATCTCGACGCTTGTAATCAATATCGTAGTGTTTTCGTGAATATTTCAAATCTTCGTTTAACTTTGAACCAGTTCCTGAATGTTACATATTTCTTTAAACTTACAATTTTATGAGATGTCATTGTAAACTTCAAATTTAAGTGTTACCAACCTAAACGTGGTGTTATTTCATTACCTGCTGCCATCTATTATCATATACATCTAGTATATTTATAATTTTTAATGTCATTACGCTAGATGGCAAAATTTTAATTACAAATTTTTTCTATATAACATAATTTATTATATTTCTATATTTTTTGATATTTAAAAATTCCTAAATTTCTCTATAAAGTTGTATTTTGAAGAAATCGCGGGAGAAAGTGAACGTAATTCAAAATAAATTAATTCATTGTCATGGAACCGAAAAAAAAATCATTGTCATTTTGAAAATAATCATTCCAACATTTTCTATTCAAAAACAAAATTAATACAGTTAAAATGATTTTGAAAGTTTTTTCTTAACCAGAAAAAACGGGTCATTTATTATCAAAATTTTCGATTCCTTCTGGGAACTTGTATTAAATGAAAAACAATCATCGAAATTTATTGGAAATGTCAAAAAGGTCGTATTGAGAACAGTCGTAAAATTTCTGTCAGAAGAAGTTATCAAAATTTATAGTTCATTCCTAGAAGGAGCCTTTCTTTTTCGCAAAATAACTCCCCTTTCCGCCCCAAAAATTGTGAGAATCAAACGGGATCAAAATGGGTAAAGATGAAGAGCACAAAGAAGTCCCGTTTCCGGCGTACGCAAAATTTTTAGTAGGAGGAGTTTCCGGTATGGTTGCATCCTATGCGGTACATCCCATGGATTTTTTGAAAACTCGTCTACAAATGTCTGGTAGCGGTGGTCAAAAAAAAATGTATTCTGGACCATTAGATGCGTTGTCGAAAATCACCAAAGCTGAAGGTGTTATGGCTGTTTTTAATGGGGGTACCGCCTGTATTGGTAGACAGATTATTTACGCGACATGCCGATTGGGTATTTACACTACTCTATTGGGAATGGCGCAAAAAGGTGACGAACCACCAGGTTTTGCCATAAAAGCAGGTTGTGGGATGGCATCCGGCTTAATCGCCGGATTTTTCGCAACCCCTATGGATTTATGTATTATTAGGATGATATCAGACGGTGCTAAACCACCGGACAAACAATTCAAATACCATCACGTTGTTAACTGTTTAATGAGAATTGGAAAAGAAGAAGGCGGGATACACGGATTGTACAGAGGCGCTTTTCCCACAACTTGTCGAGCTATGGTTGTAAACGGATCCGTTTTGGCAACTTACAGTCAAGCGAAAGAATTTCTTATGGGTATAGGCCAAAAGGAAGGTTTAGGTTTGCATTCGTGCGCATCAATCATTGCTGGCGCTGTAACAGCAATTGTATCATTACCAGTCGATATTATCAAGACGAGAATTCAAGCGTCTAAAGGCGCCGGAAATCCTTTAGTGATCGTTGGGGGTATCATAAAGAACGAAGGTCCGTTTGCTTTTTGGAAAGGGTTATCACCGTACTTTGTTCGATTAGCTCCGATGACGATACTTACATTTATTTTTGTTGAAAAATTCACCTATTGGTATCATATCTACGTTTTGGGTAATAAGAATCCGAAGAGTAATCTTTAAAGATTTGGAGAGAAAGATATGGGGGAGGTTTAGAAAAGAAATTTTTTTAAATTTTGTATTTTATAATCATTTTGAATTAAATACATATAAATTGATTACATTTGATTTCATTTAATTAGTGTTATACAGGGTGTATCAAATGTCTCGAATATAGAGAATAATATTGTTCTAGGTCTAGGTCTAGTATTAATTTTAGTTTTGGTTCAATACAAATATACTGCTACACTCTCAGGGCGGAAAACAAAGAAAATGTTTTGAGATACTGTAAGGTAATGATTTATAAAAAAAATATTTAAGAAGTGACAATATACAGGGTGTCCGGAAATTGCGATCATATATTTTATAAGCATTTCGTAGACCATTTTATAAGCAGAACATTTTTTATGTATCTTTTTCTGTAGATTCTAATTTTGAGGTTAAAATAGTGAAAAAAAATAAAGCAAAAAAAAATATGGGCCCCCTAATAAATTGCGCCCCCTATCCCTTATTTCCGCAACTGCACATTTCTTCTAATTAGAAATAACCACATATTGAACGTCTTCTTCAAAGTGCTCTACCTCCATTAGGAAGCATTTTAGGACACACCTTTATATGAAGTTTTCTTCATGATTTTTTATGTAGAATTACCCGTTCAAATATATGAACGCAATTTCCGGACACCCCCTGTATAAAATGTTAAACAATGTTTTTCTTTATTATTCTATTTATATAATATTGTTATTTAGACGAAGTCTGTTTGTATTCTATGGAAAAAAAGATATAATAAAATTACTAATAAGCTTCTCTAACACAAGCTTTGTTGCCTTTCAATCAAACAGAACTTCTTTACAAAAAAAAATACGTTGAATCGATCTGACCTTAATGCCTTTTAATTCCTCTGGATGGCCGTGGATTAATTTTGAGGATGATAATTTGCTCTCAGAGAAAATGGTGGAATAAAAAAAAAGCCTATATTGAAAAATGAAAATTCTATGCGTTAATATTAAGTTTCAGCAAAAAAAAATTCATTATTTTTTTTTATTTAACAAGAATGACAAAATCTTAACTCAATTTCTCTCTTTTTTTTAACACAAAAAACACAAAAGGGATAATATCCGTAACACTACATATAGCAAGTTAGAGCTATTAATACTAACTAGCATTATCTAGCATTGCCACTAGAACTAACACTAGACCTAGAACTAGAAATATTCGGGTTTAGCCGTACATCTCTAAAGACGGCTAAGCCCGAATGATTCTAGTTATAGGTCTAGTGTTAGTTCTAGTTTAAATTCGATAGAATTATATACCAACCTAGAGGTATTAATACTAACTAGCACAATCTAACACTGCCACTAGAACTAACGCTAGACCTAGAACTAGAATCATTCGGTTTTAGCCGTCTTAAGAGACGTGCGGCTAAACCCGAATGCTTCTAGTTCTAGGTCAAGTGTTAGTTCTAGATTTAGTTTGACAGAATTATATAACAAACTAGAGCTATTAATATTAACTAGAATTATCTAGAATTGCTACTAGAACTATCACTAAACCTAGAACTAGAAATATTCGGGTTTAGCCGTACGTCTCTAAAGACAACTAAACTCGAATGATTCTAGTTCTAGGTCTAGATTTAGTTCCACTTTTAGTTTATAAAAGTATACAACCTAGCACTATCGAGCACTGTCACTAGAACTAACACTAGACCTAGAACTAGAAACATTCGGATTTAGCCATATTTAGAGACGTGCTGCTAAACCCGAATGCTTCGAGTTCTAGGTCTAGTGTTAGTTCTAGTTTTAGTTTGATATAAATATATAACAATCTAGAACTATTAATACTAACTAGCATTGCCACTAGAACTAACACTAGATCTAGAACTAGAAATATTTTGGTTTAACCGTCTTAAGAGACAAAGCTGAATGTTTCTAGATAATGTTAGTTAGCACTAGATAACGTATTTTATAATCATTTTGAATTAAATACATATAAATTGATTTCATTTGATTTTATTTAATAAGTATTATACAGGGTGTATCAAATATCTGGAATGTAAAGAATAATATGATTCTAGTTCTTCTTGTTCAAGGTCTAGTGTTAGTTCTAGTTTTAGTTTAATAGAAATATATAGCAAGCTAGAGCTATTAATATTAACTAGCGTTATCTAGAATTGTGACTAGAACTAACACTAGACCTAGACCTAGAAATATTCGGGTTTAGCCGTCTTAAGAGACAAAACTGAATGTTTCTAGATAATGTTAGTTAGCACTAGATAGCGTATTTTATAATCATTTTGAATTAAGTACATATAAATTGATTTCATTTAATAAGTATTATACAGGGTACATCAAATGTCTGGAATATAGAGAATAATATAGTTCTAGTTCTCCTTGTTCTACGTCGAGTGTTAGTTTCAGTTGTTGTTTGATAGAAATATATAACAACCTAGATGCATTAATACTAACTAGCATTATCTAGCATTGCCACTAGAACTAACACTAGATCTAGAACTAGAATCATTCGGGTTTAGCCGTCTTAAGAGACGCACGGCTAAACCCGAATGTTTCTAGTTCTAGGTCTAGTGTTAGTTCTAGTTTTAGTTCGTTAGAAATACATACCAACCTAGAGCTATTAATACTAACTCGCACTATCTAGCACTGCCACTAGAACTAACGCTAGACCTAGAACTAGAAACATTCGGGTTTAGCCGCACATCTGTAAAGACGGCTAAACCCGAATGATTCTAGTTCTAGGTCTAGCGTTAGTTTTAGTTTTAATTTGATAGAAATATATAACAACCTAGAGCTATTAACACTAACTAGCATTATCTTGCATTACCACTAGAACTTACACTAGACCTAGAACTAGAAATATTCGGGTTTAGCCGTACTTCTCTATAGACGGCTAAGTCCGAATGATTCTAGTTCTAGGTCTAGTGNTCGTCAAAATACCTAATTTTTTTGACCACATAGAGCTGTCAATTTAACATAATAGACTAAAAAATCCCTAGATTCCTTGGTTATCTCAAGGATTTCTTAACTATGAAATAAATGGAGGTGGTAGTACGCACGAACTTGTTATCTACGAGATAAATTGTATCTTATAGATGGATTAACTGACTATCTGTTCATTGGTTTGGTAGTAACATTGGCCTTAGAGATTTTTAGGAAGAATGCATCTGGTGGATTGTCAAATGTCAAAAATATGATAGATGGTGTGAGTAACTGATTAAAAAGATTTTATTATTATTAAAAAACATTAAAACCTCAACATTACAAAAATTTATCGTAATAGGAAAGGTTTGGCGAGAAATATTTATGATATGAGAGATAAATTATCAAAAGATAGTAAAATTATTATAAAAAAAAAAATATTTAAAATTGACAGGATGAAAAGTGAGGTTATATTTCATTTATTTGCAAATTTGGGGAGAAAAGTTTCTTTATGGGACCTAAAATCACTTTATATAAATAATTTCCGTGTTTAAAAATGTACCTTGATGAATTTTTTGGTTGAATTACATTTACTTTTTGTAAAATTGAAGAATTTTAGCAAAAAATGTATCTGATCAATTGTGAAATGTCAAAAATACGATTTAGTATGGATGGTTGATGCCCAACCCAAATGATCCAGACCTAGAACTAGAATCATTCGGGTTTAGCCGTCTTTAGAGACGTACGGCTAAAGCCGAATGTTTCTAGTTCTAGGTTTAGTGTTAGTTCTAGTGGCGATGCTAGATAATGCTAGTTAGTATTAATAACTCTAGGTTGTTATATATTTCTATCAAACTAAAACTAACACTAGACCTAGAACTAGAAGCATTCGAGTTTAGCCGTTCGTCTCTTAAGACGGCTAAACCCGAATGTTTCTAGTTCTAGGTCTAGTGTTAGTTTTAGTAACAGTGCCAGATAGTGTTAGTTAGTATTAATACCTTTAGGTTGGTATACAGGTGTTCCGAAACCTGTTCTGGTAAAAATGAGAAAAAAATTCTATGTCTCTTAGTTAAGTGGTAATTTTGAAAATCTTAAAAATCGGTTTGGGTTGTTATATATTTCTATAGAACTAAAACTAGATCTAGATTTAGTTACAATTTTAGATTATAAAAGTACAAACCTAGTGCTAATGTTAGTTCTAGTTATAGTTTGATATAAATATATAACAATCTAGAGCTATTAATACTAACTAGCATTACCTAGCATTGCCACTAGAACTAACACTAGACCTACAACTGGAAATATTTGGGTTTAACCGTCTTAAGAGATAAAACTGAATGTTTCTAGATAATGTTAGTTAGCACTAGTTTCTAGTTCTAAATCTAGTGTTAATTCTAGTTTTAGTTCGATACACATATATAGCAAGCTAGAGCTATTAATACTAACTAGCATTGCCACTAGAACTAACACTAGATTTAGAACGGCAAAACCCGAATGCTTCTAGTTCTAGGTTTAGTGTTAGTTCTAGTTTCAGTTCGATAGAAATATATACCAACCTAGAGCTATTAATACTAACTAGCACTATCTAGTACTGCCACTAGAAATAACACTAGACCTAGAACTAGAATCATTCGGATTTAGCCGTCTTTAGAGACGTACGGCTAAATCCGAATGTTTCTAGTTCTAGGTCTAGTGTTAGTTCTAGTTTTAGTTTGATAGAAATATATAACAATCTAGAACTATTAATGCTAAGTAGCATTATCTAGTATTGCCACTAGAACTAACACTAGACCTAGAACTAGAAATATTCGGGTTAAGTCGTGTTAAGAGTTAAAACTGAATGTTTCTAGATAATGTTAGTTAGCACTAGATAGCGTTATGAATTAACAGATTAAAGCTTAAATTTGCTGTAATATTTACGCAAGCCAAACACAAACGAGTAGATTATTACCTAGTGTGTTTAAGGATAACNTTTTAATTTGATAGAAATATATAACAACCTAGAGCTATTAACACTAACTAGCATTATCTTGCATTACCACTAGAACTTACACTAGACCTAGAACTAGAAATATTCGGGTTTAGCCGCACATCTCTAAAGACGGCTAAACCCGAATGATTCTAGTTATAGGTCTAGTGTTAGTTCTAGTTTTAGTTTGATAGAAATATATAACAACCTAGAGCTATTAACACTAACTAGCACTATCTAGCACTGCCACTAGAACTAACACTAAACCTAGAACTAGAAACATTCGGGTTTAGCCGCACGTCTGTAAAGACGGCTAAACCCGAATGATTCTAGTTCTAGGTCTAGCGTTAGTTTTAGTTTTAGTTTGATAGAAATATATAACATCCTAGAACTATTAATACTAACTAGCATTACCACAAGAATTAACACTTGACCTAGAACTAGAAATATTCGGGTTTAGCCGTACGTCTCTAAAGACGGCTAAGCCCGAATGATTCTAGTTCGTTAGTTCTAGTGACAGTGCTAGATAGCGCTAGGTTGTATACTTACTTTTATAAACTAAAACTGGAACTAAATCTAGACCTAGAACTAGAATCATTGGGGTTTAGCCGTCTTTAGAGACGTACTTTTACTAATCAAAGCTTTATTATTAAAATTTTGTAAAAAAGTTATTTCAATAATACTTCTATTTTTTATTGTAAACTGCGGCAAGCTAAAAAATTTGGTAAAATTTTGAGAAATTCGGAATAAAAGTGACATTCCTCTAAATTTTGTTTTCAAACTTGCCGGATGTGGTACTCTTATAGCACCGTAAAAAAAATAGCCTAATACATTAACAAATAACAAAAATATTGGTAAAATACGAACACGCTATAGGGACACGGAATCTTAATTAAAATGCCAGATTTCAGTTTATTTAGCCGAGGCTCTACATTGTTTGCCACAATTAACCACTTTTAAATCTGAAGACACACGGCTAAACCCAAATGTTTCTAGTTCTAGGTCTAGTGTAAATTCTAATTTTACACTAGCACTATTACTATGGAGAACTAACACTTGACCTAGAACTAGAAAGTTTCGGGTTTAGTCGTGCGTCTGATGACGAAAGAAAAAGGAACACCCTGTATTGAAAGGTTCAATACAGGGTGTGTCAAATGTCTGGAATATAGTCAATAACTTCGCCATTTGTGGTTTCAAAGAAAAATGTTTCAAATATAAGTTTTGTATAAAATATTTTTTTATAATGTTGATACCTACCAATATATATACTATATTTCATACATAATGGGCACGCTGTATATAACAATCTAGAGCTATTAATACTAACTAGCACTATCTAGTACTGCCACTAGAAATAACACTAGACCTAGAACTAGAATCTAGTTTCTAGTTCTAGGTCTAGTGTTAGTTCTAGTTTTAGTTTGATAGAAATATATAACAATCAAGAACTGTTAATGCTAACTAGCATTATCTAGTATTGCCACTAGAACTAACACTAGACCTAGAACTAGAAATATTCGGGTTAAGTCGTGTTAAGAGTCAAAACTGAATGTTTCTAGATAATGTTAGTTAGCACTAGATAGCGTTATGAATTAACAGATTAAAGCTTAAATTTGCTGTAATATTTACGCAAGCCAAACACAAACGAGTAGATTATTACCTAGTGTGTTTAAGGATAACAATTAGGGTAAATGTTGGGTTACTCTAAAGGTGTTTACACCTCGGGAATTTCACCCTTTACCCACATCGTTTTATTCCACTCTCAAAATTGAATAAAATTTGAAACTCGTAAATTAAAACCGATTAAAACATGAAATCAACTCGGAAAAGAGTAAAGGAACTTTTAATTGGTATTGTTTTCGAGAGAAGTAATTTAGTAAAACTGAGAGAGCGAATTGAGATCCACCCGAAACACGCGGACGATCCTTTGTTCCCCTTCGCTTTTACTGCTTTTACCTTTTCCACCTACGCCGACGGCGATCAATACGAACGAGGCCTACCGGAAGTTATAATTCAGAAAAGAACCGACTCGGAATCGGGGCTTAATTGCGTTATTTCAAACGGCTCGATTTAATTTTCCGACAAAAAATATATTTTTTAAGAAAAAATTTAATTTTTACTTCACCTAAAAGATCGTTCGTTATTTATTTAAGTTTTTAAAGGGAGAAAAAGGGTAAAGCTTCTTTGAAAGTGGCATTTATTTTTTTTAGGGGTGAATTCGTTGGGTTTAATGACACCGACATTACATTTTTAAGTGGAAAAATTCTTTTTTTATGTTATAAATTACACTTTCTCAGAAAACAAATACATTTATAACGTAAATAAAGTTTCGTTGTCTTCCTATATCTAGATTCACGTTTTAATTTGACGTTACAACAAATTTAAAACTTCAAAATAACATTGTCACCAACACGAACGTAGTGATTTTTTGTTTAACCAAAAAACTGTAGAAAATAGATTCTAAATTAAAGTAATTATTCAGAAAAAAAAATAGTAGTGTTTATACAGGGGGTTAAAAAAATATGAATGCATAATTTATTACGACAAAGTTTTTAAACAGCCTGTAATTTTCGAAATTAGAGTTATTCGGGAGGAAATTCATCGAATTATTTAAATAAATTAAAAGAAAATTAGTTTTAAAACCTCTTAGCTGCTAAACTAAGCAAATTTGTATATAGATAAGTTGAGTTAAATCATAATACATTATTTGGTCTTCTGGTGTACACGTCATTTCGGACATCCTGTATAACAACCTAGTGCTATTAACCCATTTAGTCCCACTATGCTTTATATTAAAACAAATCGATTTTTTATAATTTTCCTTAAGATAAGATGGAATGCAAAGTATAAAAATGTACAGAGTTGTTTCAAAAAAAAAAATGTTTTTGAGATATGAGATGGTACAAAAATGCACCACTGGTAAGATAAATGGACAACAACACACAAACATTTTGATTATCATTTATTACTAAGCAATAAATTAGCCGTAAATAAATAGTAATATTAATACAACATAATACTAACAAATACCAACTTTAGTATGAAGTTTAAGATAAAAAATATTTATACTAAAATTGGTGCAAAAACGCACCAATGGGATGAACGGTATAATCATTTATTGTGATACTTCGCAAAGCACTGTTCATGTAAATGAACGCTAAACGTGCTACACATATATTGACACATTATGTCCATAAACGACTATTTTTAGGGAATTCACCGAATAAATGCGTCTAAACTGGTTTCTGATAATACGAAAGATGAAGTAATCCTTATATCTCATCATACATCCCAATGGTGTGTTTTTACACTATTAATGTTTCAAGACGTATTTTCAGAATTCATATTTTTATTTCGCGTTTCAAGATAGATATAAGGAAAATATGCACTAAAACCTTGAAATATCAGAATTTTAAAGAATTTTATGCACTAAAAATAGTTTTATTTCTATTGTATATTTTGAACAGAAATTTTCAATCGAAAGGAATTGATGCAAATATGGTTTAAATAGCAAGAATTATGAAATATTTTGATATGTATAGCCTAACAACCTTATAGTGGTATAGTACAAACAGCTAGCACCTTGAAATCTGGTAATGTATGGCTGTAAAATAATTTTAAAAACGCTGGTGCGTTTTCACACGAATGGGACTAAATGGGTTAACACTAATTAGCGCTATACAGTCATTAGAACTAGTAGTAGACCTAGAACTAGAATTATTCGGGTTTAGAGACGTACGGCTAAATCTGAATATTTCTAGTTCTAGATTTAGTATTAGTTGTAGTGGCAATGCTAGATAGTGCTAGTTAGCATTAATAGCTCTAGGTTGTTATATATTTCTATCGAACTAAAATTAGAACTAACACTAGATCTAGAACTAAAAGCATTCAGGTTTAGCCGTACGTCTCTAAAGACGGCTAAACCCGAATGATTCTAGTTCTAGATCTAGATTTAGTTACAGTTTTAGTTTATAAAAGTACAAACCTAGTGTTATCTTGCACTGTCACTAGAACTAAGGCTAGATCTAGAAGTAGAATCATTCGGGTTTAGCCGTCTTTAGAGACGTACGGCTAAACCCGAATATTTCTAATTCTAGGTCTAGTGTTAGTTCTAGTGGCAATGCTAGATAATGCTAGTTAGTATTAGTAGCTCTAGTTTGTTATATATTTCTATCAAACTAAAACTAGAACTAACCCTAGACCTAGAACTAGAAGCATTCGGGTTTAGCCGTGCGTCTCTTAAAACGGCTAAACCCGAATATTTCTAGTTCTAGATTTAGTGTTAGTTCTAGTGTCAATGCTAGATAACACTAGTTAGTATTAACAGATCTAGGTTGTTATATATTTCTATCAAACAGCAACTAAAACTAACACTAGACCTAGAACAAGGAGAACTAGAACTATATTATTCTCTATATTCCAGACATTTGATGTACCTGTATAATACTTATTAAATGAAATCAATTTATATGTATTTAATACAAAATGATTATAAAATACGCTATCTAGTGCTAACTAACATTATCTAGAAACATTCAGTTTTGTTTCTTAAGACGGCTAAACCCGAATATTTCTAGTTCTAGGTCTAGTGTTAATTCCAGTGACAATGCTAGATAATGCTAGTTAATATTAATAGCTCCATCTTGCTATATATTTCTATTAAATTAAAACTAGAACTAACACTAGGCCTTGAACAAGAAGAACTAGAACCATATTATTCTCTACATTCCAGACATTTGATACATCCTGTATAATACTTATTAAATGAAATCAAATGAAATCAATTTATATGTATTTAATTCAAAATTATTATAAAATACGCTATCTAGTGCTAACTAACATTATCTAGAAACATTCAGCTTTGTCTCTTAAGACGGTTAAACCCAAATATTTTTAGTTCTAGGTCTAGTGTTAGTTCCACTGGCAATGCTAGTTAGTATTAATAGCTATAGATTGTTATATATTTATATCAAACTAAAACTAGAACTAACACTAGACCTAGAACTAGAAGCATTCGGGTTTAGCAGCACGTCTCTAAACACGGCTAAATCCGAATGTTTCTAGTTCTAGGTCTAGTGTTAGTTCTAGTGACAGTGCTAGATAGTGCTAAGTTGTATACTTTTATAAACTAAAACTGAAACTAAATCTAGACCTAGAACTAGAATCATTCGAGTTTAGTCGTCTTTAAAGACGTACGGCTAAACCCGAATATTTCTAATTCTAGGTTGTAATAGTTCTACTGGCAATGCTAGATAATGCTAGTGAGTATTAATAGCTCTAACTTGCTATATGTATTGTTACGGGTATTATCCCTTTTGTGTTTTTTGTGTTAAAAAAAAAGAGAGAAACGTAAGGTAATTGAGATATCGTGGAAATTGAGTTAAAATTTTGTCATTCTTGTTAAATAAAAAAAAATAATGAATTTTTTTTTGATGAAACTTAATATTAACGCATAGAATTTTCATTTTTCAATATAGGCTTTTTTTTTATTCCACCATTTTCTCTGAGAGCAAATTATCATCCTCAAAATTAATCCACGGCCATCCAGAGGAATTAAAAGGCATTAAGGTCAGATCGATTCAACGTATTTTTTTTTGTAAAGAAGTTCTGTTTGATTGAAAGGCAACAAAGCTTGTGTTAGAGAAGCTTATTAGTAATTTTATTATTTCTTTTCTCCATAGAATACAAACAGACTTCGTCTAAATAACAATATTATATAAATAGAATAATAAAGAAAAACATTGTTAAACATTTTATACAGGGGGTGTCCGGAAATTGCGTTCATATATTTGAACGGGTAATTCTACATAAAAAATCACGAAGAAAACTTCATATAAAGGTGTGTCCTAAAATGCTTCCTAATGGAGGTAGAGCACTTTGAAGAAGACGTTCAATATGTGGTTATTTCTCATTATTTCAAAAACTACTAGGGTTAGAAACACAAAATTTTGCATATCTAGCTATTTTTACGAGGCGAATACGATAATCGAATGAAAAATTAGAAGGAATGTGCAGTTGCGGAAATAACGGATTTGCTTTGATCTTTTCACTATTTTAACCTCAAAATTAGAATCTACAGAAAAAGATACATAAAAAATGTTCTGCTTATAAAATGGTCTACGACCACTCGTTTTCAAGATAAGGAAGCATTTTAGGACACACCTTTATCGGTAATTCTATAGAAATTATCATTTTTGCTGTTACCGGTAACAATTTCGACTAAAAAATTACTTTCTACAAATATCGTATTGTTTCTAGAAAAGTATAGACCAGCTATATTGAGTTCTTAAAGAGTTAATGAAATTATACTTATTATTATTAAATTATAGTAAAAAATCATGTCAAAATATCATTCCTCTGGCATGTTATAACTGGAGACGTCTAACATTATGTACATATTAGACAAAAATCTATTAACATTGTTTCACTTTAAAACTCCCCTCAAAAAGATGATAGAAACTATGTTACCACCTTTAGCGGTCATTCCTCTGGCTTGCAAGAAGTACGTAAATAATATGATGGTAGATGGCGATATGTCTTCTCACGCAACCAGATATGTTTTTCCTAACCTAGTTCTTGCAGAGTGTCAGTAAGCAAATGTTGTCGAACTAAAACAATACGTGTTCTTTTTAACGTTTTGTTCCCAAATTGTTAATTTCACACACAGATTGACCATTCCTCTGGTAAGTGTATTTACTTTATTTATATTTTTGTTGCATCCATTCCCTCATTGAAATACGAAATAATGAGTTTCCTTTCCGTGGACCAATTTGTTGGTTAGGATTCATTCAATTTCCTAAACTAAAAACTAATAAACGAAGAAGTCATTATTCCTCTGGCACCATTCCTCTGGATTACTGAGACCCAGAGGACCGATGACAGGCACAGAGGAATGACCGGTTCTAGAGATGTTTGAATTTTTGCAGATAAGAATGGCATTATCAGGAGAAGAAAAACTAAAGCGCAAAAGAGAAGCTGAGAAGAGAAGATATGAAAGATTGAAAAGTGATCCTGAAGGTAGAGAAAAACTAAAGATGAAAGAGAAATATCAGTATTTACGGAAAAAGGAAAATAAAGTAGTGCAGCCAATCAGTGAAATGAGTAAACGGGATCAGCGAATGAAAAGAAAACAATGGCGTATAAGTTCTGCAAAATACCGAGAAAAACAAAAGATGAAACGGCAAATTGACGAGTTTGTAAGAGAAAACACGCCACCGGATTCTTCCTACGCCTCTCCTGATGGAAATGAAGCCAACCAAGTAGATGCGCCCCAAGTTTCTTCTGGAAAACGAAGAGCTGCAAGAAACAGAAAAGCTAGGAGTCGCAAATCCAGAGAAAAAGACAAAATTATTTCCAAGTTGAAAAGCAAGCTTGCAGTTTATAAAACTAAATATCATAGACTTCGAATCAAAAGTGAAGAAAATAAAGCAAAGATGCCTCCAACATTAGCCGACGTTTCACCGAACACAAGAGTAACTGAGATTATGAGGGATACATCACAAACTGGGGCCGTCAGAAAACGAC